>JAGFNQ010000389.1:0-23418 GCA_024364735.1 Boesenbergia rotunda
AATCGGTGTAATTCGGTCATGCGTTTCTTACTTATATGGCCAAGACGACAGTGCCACGTGTAGGAGTCTATTCGATTATCTATTCGAGCACGTTTGTTGCTAACTTCGATATTGAAAACGTCACTGGATAAATCTAACGTGTAGATGCCATTGCACAAAGTTCCATTCCCATAAAGAACGCCATTTAAAGTTATGTAACAACAATTGTTACTAAAAGTTAAATGATAACCTTTTTCATTCAAACATGAAATAGATACAATGTTCTTTATTAACGAAGGAACAAAATAACAATTATCCAATTCTAAGACACGTCCAGTGGGAGCTTTAGCAAATATGTTCCGATGGCAACAGCAGCAATCTTTGCTCCATTTCCAACTCGCAAATTCGCTTCTCCCTTGACGAGTCTTCTTCTATTCCTTAGCCCCTGTATGTCATTACATATATGTGAGCTACACCCAGTATCAAGTACCCAGGTATCCGAGGAAATAGAGTGACATTCAATAACGAAGATACTTGAAGAGGATGGGGCATCGGATGCCTTCTCTTTCAAGGACTCAAGATAAATCTTGCAGTTTCTTCGCCAGTGACCTTCCTTGCCACAGTGATGGCAAGTGCCTTTTGGGGTATTTTCAGTCTTTTTGGCCTTTTTCTTCTTCCCTTTATTGTGTTCTTTGGCCTTCCTCTTAGAACCTTTCTTCGAGGAACCAACTAACATCACCGTCTTCTGTTCCTGCTTTACACAAGGCTCTACAGTCTTCAGCAGGTTAAGCAACTCAGGAAACTGGTCTGGAGTTGCATTTTCAGGAGGACGGTTGGGAAGTAGATCTTCAAGGACATAAGCAAGCTTCTCTGCCTTAAGGACTATCCTCAGGTTTCGAAGCTAGTCCATGAAGTTAGGCCCAGTCAGTTTATTGTTGTCCAAAATGGAATGCAAGTTTATGTGAGAAGACATGATCGAGTGATTATCCTAGAAATACAAATTGAGATTATGTGAGAAGATTTATTAAAGAATGTATCAACATACATAAATTAAATCCTATTTATTTTACGAATTGAATCACCCTTATTATCAATTCGGGAGATCGTAGGAACATCTCCAAATAGGTTGATATCCAACCATAGATAAGAACCACCATGGCTGTGGCCATCAAGTTTTTCTTAGCTATGAAGGTAGGTAATTAAACCGATTACACATCACATATATGTAACTATCACATTATGCTATCAACTAATTGAATGTTTGCATAAATCATTGGGTTGTTAACTCATTAACAAGTATGCATCAAAGTACATAGCACCCAACTGCACCTCTCTTTGCATCGACCTTGGCTGTGGCACAACAAATCGATGCTCCAAGCTTAAGGCTGACCCATTAATCAAGAAATAGTTTTAATATGGTTGGAGTTCATTCAACCGTTTAGTCAGGCTTGGATGTGTCCAACAACCAAAACTAAGGATTGACCTCTGACTCCAACTATATTATTCATAAACTAATTCCATGGTTTGAACATGTTGAGGTTCAAGTCGGGCATGGATGTGTCCATCAACCCAAGCGAGAAACAAAACTCCGATTCTAACCATATTAATGGAAGGTGTTGGCCTTAATATTTTGTAAAGGGTTTTGGGTCTCATCTTTTCTAAGCACATTCATGACATATGTCATGACTAACGACTTCCTTAATAAAGTATGTATGTGACTTAAGTTATCAAGTCTCATTATTTGAATTAGGAACCGGATTTCCTTAATTCTAATTTCACACTTTATTAAAGGAATTGCTTTGGGAAACAATTTCCTAAATTGTCATAATTAATTTCGGAAATAATATGTTCAAGATTTTGATTTCTCTAAATCAAATCTTATTAAATTAAGAGACAATTCCCTTAATTCAACCACATATTATTTTCATGAAAATCTCATTTAAGAAACTCTATAGGAAACCATTTTCCTAATTAATTTTGGAGACAACAATATGTAAGAGCATCACCTCTTAAAACATATTTTATTCATGGATTTAATTAATTACAACAAATCGTTTTTTAAGGGTGGCTCCCCGAGGCTCAGATACCCAAAGAAAAATAGTTTGTTGTAAATCCAATTGGACGGCTCCCCGAGGCTCAATCCAAATCAAACATGACAATTTCAATTAAAATTGGGAAATTAAATTACAACAACTAACTTTAAATTGAACGGCTCCTCGAGGCTCAATCCAAAATAAAGAATTTTGTTGTCAATTTAAAAACCAATTCAAATTTAATTGTCAATTAACTGTCCATGAATATGTCTAGACTTTCTTAAAAGAAAGTGCCCAAAATTGCGAGATTTCATAAATTGGTTTTCAGAATAATTGTAAGTTTCTGGTACAAAGAAAACTTACATATTTCCAAAATTAGAAAATTTCTAAAATAGAAAAATTTCCAAAATTGGAAAGTTTCCAAAGATGGGAAGTTTTCACAATTATTATAAAATTTCAGAAACTAGAAAATTTCAAACGTTTACGAAATTTCATGAGGATTTCCAAACTTTGAAATTTCTAAATCTAAAATTTCTTATAATTTGAAAGTTTCCATAATTGAAAATTTTTTCCGAAATTGAGATCATGACAAAGTTTTCCACAAAACAATTATATGATAATGTCGAACACTAACCGGCTCTGATACCACTGTTGGGACCGGGTGCATGTCGACAAGGATACGAGTTCGTAAAATTCAAAATTTTTTACGTGCAGCGGAAGAGTTTGCATAAAATAATTTCCTAAATTATTTTAACTTCGTATCCAGCATGCAACCTTACATTGTGTTGACATAATCATAAAATAAAACTTTGCAGAAAAGTAAACTTATTTACTAAGTACCTCTCGTAACTCGAAGTAAGGGACGAGATCCAACCGTAGCGTCCCTTGGAAGCTCCGCCTCTATTCGCATCCACGCCGAGTTCTCTTCGGGATGACTTCACAAAGTCACGAGTTTTGTGCCGACAAGAACTACTAGATTCTCGGAAGGCACAACTAGAAGAATAAGAGAAATAATGAAAAAACTAACCAACGAAGTAACGGAATCAAATTCCGGGAAGAGAGGAATCGCAATCCGCTTCTTCTTCTTCGTGTTCGGGTTCTCCTTCTTCTTTAATGCTCATGGCACCACCTCCTTGGTTGTGGTTGGGCGCCGGCCCTAGAGGAGCTAGGGTGCGCCGGCCCTAAGGGAGGAAGAAGAGAAGGAGGAGAGGAGAGATTAAGAAAGAGAGAGAGAGAATCCTTAATCTCTTAATTGGAATAAAGGGCTAGCCTTTGGTTCCTTTATATAGTAGCAACTCCTTTGCTAAGTCTCCCTCTAAACCGAATTAACGGAATTAACGGAATTGGTTATAAGAAATTTATCTTATAAATTTTCTTATTAATTATTCCGTTTAAACCAAGTATTTATTATAAACTAATTTATAATAAAACTAATTCTTCTTCTCTTTAAATTATGGAATAAATTTTTATAAGAAATTTATAAACTTTCTTATTATGGAAAAATCAATTCATAATTGATTTTATAAAATTAAAATAAACCAATTCGTGGATTATTTTAATCTTCCATAAAAGAATAAATTTCTATAAATTTCATTTATATAAATTTGTTTATACAAATTTATTTATCCATAATTTATAAAATAAATCACACTAGATTTATTTTATTAATTAAACCAATTAAATTGGTTTTTCTCCTCTTATTTGGCCGGCCACCAAAGAGGGTTTAACACCCTCTTTGGCCGGCCAAAATCAACCCAATAAACCGCGAATTAAACTCATTTAATTCGCCCAAAAAGCCTTCAAAAGACTTAGCCATTTTTGGCTTCCATTGCGCCTCTGACTAACTCAGATTCGACTCGTTTCTCTTGATCGGAAAATCCAATTTTCAACTCGTTTTAAATCCCTCGGATTACTCGTATTGCGTGTGACTAAATAGGCTTTCGATTTATGTTGGCCGTCTATAATTAACCCATTAATTATAGAACGATCATGAGTGGCACCTAGTAGTACATCATGATCCCCAATTAATCGAAAGATCAATGGTTTGACCTCAGAAGAAATTATTCTGAAACCCTTCAGCAGCTTTACTAAATCGTGCCCCATTCCCTTCACCACCTTATACCCACTTGGTTCAGGACACGGTCAATGGTGTCAGTCCCCACTAGGCTGACTACGTCACACCTAGCCCAAGTAGTGTCTTTCTCGTCCTTTGGATTTCTAATTACTCTCATGTATTTAAGAGACTCGCACTCTTAACATGATATGCTCTGGCCAGAGGCTTTGAGTAACAATCCGACGATAGGCCTGGGTATACATCTCCTCGCAAGGAGTGGTGAATCCTTTGTAGGCTGTTCAAACATCTTCGGGCACTTCGGCTTATACCCGATCATCCTGGGTCCACACCTCCTTGGAGATGCTTGCTTAAGATGTCAAAGTATAAGTCTCCATGACCAAGATGACTTGAACACTGCAAGTCAAAGGAACATCGCACTTAAGCCGCAGTAAGATCTTCATTGACATATCTACATGTAGATTCCCATATGAAGTCTTACAACTAGTCACTCCAATGAACTAGTTCCCTTAACTAGCATCCATGTTTATCTCCGGACATCCCAATGTCACCAGCCAGTGAGAATCAGCTGAATAGAGAATAACCCATGCTAGTCTCAACAGAATTGATAGTGTCCGTATTTATCAATTCATCGACTAGGGATATTTCCAACAATTCACATTTGCACATTTAGAGATAATCACTAGTTGTGATCCCATCACAAATTCTCTTATGCTGTGAATTGTATGGCGGACATTCAGTATATGAGTTTAAGATCCCAATCAAATATAAACATGTATACTCAAATAGTGAATTATCATTTATTAAAATAAATGTTTACAATCATAAGGCGATTGCCTTAGGACACTTCTCTCATATCACTAACACAGTCCACGACCAGGACTTATTGCCCAACCCTCGGTCAGGTCTTCGGTGCCCAGCCCTCGGCCAGGACTTATTACCCAATTCCTAGAATCAGGACTTCGTGCCCAGTCCACGACCAGGACTTATTATCCAACCCTTGGTCAGGTCTTCGGTGGCCAGCCCTCGGCCAGGACTTATTGCCCAATTCCTCGAAGCAAGACTTCATGCCCAGTCCACGACCAGGACTCATTGCCCAACCCTCGGTCAGGTCTTATTGTCCAATTCCATGAACTAGGACTTCATGCCTAGCTTACCGAGGACTTTTCCTGCGCACTTAAGCAAAATTATTTGATCATAATATAACCTTAACTTATGAACCCTTGGCCTTAACTTATCACAATATAACCTTAACTTACCGAGGACTTATTGTTGTTGCTTCCGACACCAACAATCTCCCCCTTTTTGATTTATGGAAACCTAGTTCAAAAGTTAAGTTAAACCATACAAAGCAAGTATTTCAAACAAGCACGTTTATTTTTCCTCTCCTTTTTAAGAAAATTAATTTTTGAAAAACATGCACTAAGCTCCCCCTGAATTAGAGATTCTCCCCTAGAAGCTTTCAAAGATATGTAGTTTTTCAAAAAGGTTTCAGTGTACCCTTTTGAGAAAAAAAAATAAAGTCTTTTTGTGAAATAAAGATCAACAAATTTTGACCAAGTATATTTTGCAAAACTTTTGAAGTTTGAAAAAGTTAAGACACCTTTTTGGAAAGATTAATAAATTTTTCTGAAAAAGGGAATTTTCATTTAACCACAAAAATTTGTACTTTAAAAGACTTGCACTTTTTGCTCTCAAAACATTTGCACAAGAATATGTCGCACTTACAAAGATTTTACACTTAAAAAATATTGTGCAAATATTTTGCACTAAAAAATATTGTGCACTTAGAAAATATTTTGTACTTGAAAATATTAAAACAATGTTTTCTACTTGCAAAATATTTTGTACTTGAAAAATATTTGGAATTTGAAAAACAATTTTCATTTAAACAATATTTCATACTTGCAAAATATTTTGTACTTAAAAATCATTTTTTACTTAGTAAAATTAGTACTTTGAAAGATATTTGAAAAATATTGTGCACTTAAAAATCTTTTGTACTTGAAAAATATTGTGCACTTTAAAAATATTTTGTACTTAAAAAATATTATGCCCTTTTAAAAATATTTAAAAAGTCCTTTGCAAAAAAAAAAAATCACTTAAAACATAAAACATTAAACATTTTTGCAAGAAAATTTTGCACTTGAAAGTTTAATGCACTTGAAAATTTAACTTTACTTTAAAAAAATTATTTTTTTCGCTCCTTTTTTTACTCTCCGCCTTTGCCATATATAAAAAAAATCATACTGGTCGAAAAACAATTGCGAATCAGAGCCAATAAAATTCTAAACATATATTGAACCAATTCTAGTGAGTCCAAGCAACAAAAAGGATCAAACCAACTAAATTAAACTTGATCGGGTCTTGTCTAACCCAGTTAGCTACTTACTAACTGATATATAACAGCAGCTTTCACTAGGGTTAGTCAATTTATGTGATCTGATTAAGTTAGATTTTCTAAGCTTGAACACTTAGCTTGATTGTTGTTCAAATGTATTTATCGCCCCACCTACTCTAGATGCACTGACTTAATGCATTTTGAGTCAAGGAATAGACCTAAACATCTCAACTTAGTCTAGGTTTTCAATCAAAGTTTCCTAATGTGCTTGTGAGATGCTGGCTTCTAGATCTATTGGAGCATACAATTCTAGGGTTAAAGCCTAGGCTAAATCCATTGCGTAGAAAGCCTAGTTTTAAAGGGGGTAATTTTTCAAAAAATCTAAGTCGGAAAAAGAATTTTTGAAATTCAAGTCTTAATAAGAAAAATGATTTTTCGCAAGATATAGAATACTAGTTTTAAAAAAATTCTGAAAACATAAATGATAATAGTCCTATTCTACTAAGCATAACCCTAACTGCCTTCTTAATAAGCTAAACTCATACTCAGGTAAGGGTTTGGTAAAGATGTCGGCTAGATTAGATTTCGAGTCCCCATGCATAAGTACGATTTCACCCCTAGCTACGTGATCCCTAACAAAATGATGTTTTACTTTAATGTGTTTGGTTCGGGAGTGATGAATAGGATTTTTCCTAAGATTGATCGAGCTTATGTTGTCAATGAACACTTTAGTTTGGTCATAGTCTAGCTAGAAATTCTTAAGGGTGTGCATCATCCATAAAAGTTATGCTACACACTCTCCTAGGGCTATATACTCTGCTTCAGTTGTGGATAAGGCAACGAAGTGTTGCTTTCTACTACACCAACTAACTAGACTGTGCCCTAATAATTGGCAACATCCACTTGTACTCTTTCTATCTAGTTTGCATCCGGCATAGTATGAGTCAGAGTATCTTGATAATTCAAAGTTGGAGGTTCTATGATACCAAATACCTACATTTAGGGTACCCTTAATGTACCTAAGAATTATTTTTAGGGCTGCTATGTGAGACTCCTTAGCACAGGTTTGGTATCTAGCACACATTCCTACTATGAACAGAATGTCGAGTCTACTAGCAGTTAAGTATAATAAACTACCTATCTTGCTTCTATAAAGTTTTAAGTCCACTGATTTGCCTTCAGGGTCATTGTCTATTTTGACATTTGTGGCCATGGGAGTACCTAAACTCTTAGAGTTTTCCATTTTGAATTTCTTGATTAATTCTCTTGCATATTTGGATTGATGAATGTAGTTACCATCCTTGGTTTGTTTTATTTGTAGACCTAAGAAAAAATTCAGTTCACCTACCAAACTCATTTCAAACTCATTCTCCATAATTTTAACATAGTCTATTAAAAAGTTAGAGTTAGTTGACCCAATAATTATGTCATCTACGTAGATTTGGGCTATAAATGTCTTTTTCTAAGGTTTTAACAAATAAGGTTGAGTCAATTTGGCCTTGGTTAAATTCCTTAGAAATCAAGTAGGTTGATAGTCTTTCGTACCAAGCCCTAGGTGCTTGTTTTAACCCATAAAGGGCTTTCCTAAGTTTGAACACATACTCGGGATTGTCTAAGTCCTCAAATCCTGGGGGTGGTCCTACATAGACTTCCTCTTTTATGAACCCATTAAGAAAGGCAGACTTGTCATCCATTTGGTATAGTTTAAAACCTCTATGGGATGCAAAAGCTAGTAACATCCTAATTGATTCAAGTCTGGCTACAGGGGCATAAGTTTCATTGTAATCCAACCCTTCGACTTGACTAAAACCTTTAGCTACTAAGCGGGCTTTATTTCTCACAATCTCCCCTTGATCATTTAGCTTGTTTCTAAATACCTGCTTAGTGTCTATTACTAACTTACCTTCTGGTTTAGGTACTAAGTCCAGACTTGGTTTCTCTCAAATTGGGCTAGTTCTTCTTGCATAGCAATGATCCAATCTAGGTCAGGTAGATGTCGACTTCAATTTCTCCACCCTTTTGACAATCGGAGGCGATTCTCTCTCCAGGCGATTTCAAAGGCGACAACCGCGCGATCTGGGCGTGCGCGCCTTCGGATGGTGGCGCGAACCACCGGTGGCCCTAGGGCGCTAGTGCCGGACCCACAACATCCCCCTCCTTCCCTGCCATCTCTTCCTTTCCGCCTCTGGCCTTCTCGCGTGACGCGTCTCAAGTTACCTCTGATATCAGATTTTCGGCATCAAGAACAGAGGCGGCGCCACCAATTGCAAACCACTCTCATATGGAGACAAACCCTTCTTGTATGGTGGTGACAAACCTCAAGATTGCAAATCCTCCCCAGACTCTGATGAAGGACTCAAAAACTACTTCATTTGTGGCTGTGGTGAAGCCTACCTCGCCTCGAATGTTGAAAAAAAGCTTCGATGAGGTGGGGAATTCCTTCAAACCAATCACGATTTACAACAACAAACCTGGGATTTTCTATTCTGAAGAAGAAATATTAGGTATGGCCGAACCTTATCAATTTGCCTTGATTGGAAAATTTTCTGGGTGGTGCCCAAATCAAGCAGTAATTTTGCAAGCATTGGGTAATCTAGGGTTATCTAGTTTCTATAATATCAGATTTTTGCGTGTTGGTTATATTTTTATTCATCTAACATCAAATGAAGATATGGCTCATGTTTGGAGTTGGGGACTATGGTTTATAGGTGGTGTGGCATTGAGAATCTTCAAGTGGTCTCCTCACTTTACATATGAAGCTGAATCCTCAGTGGTGCCGATATGGATACAGCTACCTGATTTGCCAATTCACATGTTCAACAAACACAGCCTTTTCTCGGTAGCTCGAATCGTTGGGAAGCCTATTAAAATTGATGAGAGCACGACTGATGGAACCAGATTGTCAGTGGCACGAATATGTGTGGAGATTGATTTGTTAAAACCCAAGGTAGAAGATTTTTGGATTGACATTGGGGAGGAAAAGAGGTTACAGAAGGTGGTTTATGAAAGACAACCGAAGTACTGTGTGGACTGCAAACATTTGGGGCACAATGTAGAGGATTGTTATGCCAATGGGAATAAGCCAAAACCAGTAGTGAAAGATATCAGGAATAATCCAAAAGAATCTATGGAAGATTTAAGATTGAAGTTAAACAATAGAAGAGGAAAGGAATTTCCTTCTTCGTCCACTAATATGCAAGTTGAAGAGTTGGTTTCAACAAATCCAGAGAAACATAAATGGATTAGGAAAAAAGGGCAAGTAGAAGGACAAGACACTGCTAAAAAGGAGACTGGAGGTGTTGATAATCAATTTCACATATTAGCTGAGTTAGAAGAGGATGAACAAGGAGGATTTGAAGGAGCTGTAGATCAGGAAAGGAACGACAAAGGCTCTATGGAAACAATCAATGTGATTTCAGATGATACTTGAAATGTGTCAAGGGCTCTGATACAAACAGGAAATAAAGATAAAATGGTAGAAGATGCAGATTTTCAATTTATGCAAACAGCAGTAAGGAAGGTATCCAAATCAACTCAATCACTAAGTGTTGATGGACAAAACTTGGTAAAAGATGCTGCCCTAGCACAGGGGAAGGCTGGGGGCAAATCTGCATGCAATGAGCAGTGCAATGATACAGGGAGCAGCAGGAATTTCGGCAAATTGGAGAAGTTTTTTCTGCACAGAAGGAAATAGCTGGAACAGAAGTGTTAGTAGGAGCCCTAGAGCTAATTATGTGATGATTGACTAGGGACATTTTTGTATTATATTCTATCATTAATAAAGGCATGTTTGGTTATTATACTTACTTTGTACTTGTACCAAATAACTATGTATAATAATGTCCTTGGGTAGTAGGTTCTTATCTACAATATATCGATTGGTTGAATCGATAGTGAGATAATGTAGAGAACACTACTCTAAACCATTCTTAGACAAGTATTAATATTCAAGGACAATATTAATACATGGAGACTAGCATGTAGGTCAACTGATGACTTGAGCTCACAAGTCATGGATATGTGATATCAAGTTGACACATGGGTATACATTGGAGAATGTGTACTGAATGACCCACCATGAGAAAGTTTCATAGATTGTCATGAGTGTCATAAACTTTCTCATGTGACTATTGGTATGAATAGTCCTTAGACCTGAATTCACTATGGTTCCCTACATAAGGAGTTTTGTACTTTGGTATGTCAAACGTCACCCGTAACAGGGTGGACTATAGAGGCGATCACTGGGTTTGTAATGAATTATGCAGAGGGATGTGAGTGATGTAGATGGGATCTATCTCTCCCATATGACGGGAGTGATATTTGTGGGCCCCTTGATTGAGTAGGACTGCTAAAACGCATGGCCATGCTCAAATGATTCAATATGAGATATTGAGCTCATTTGTTTGAGTGAGTCTACTCGGGGATCAAGAAACACAAGATTGATTGAGGATGACACGGTCTATGCCTCATTGGTCAATCTAGATATCAAGGATAGAAGGACAAGGTCCTACATTGCCATAGTCATGGAGGTTAAGTCGGATCTCGACTTTCTTGTTACTTGGGTAGCATTGATGCATTGCTAGATGTCGCTCATTGCTTTTGTGTCAAAATTGGTTTAGACACATTGCCAACGTTACGAGAGCCTATTGGGTCACACACTAAGGACACGATGCTTCCGAGATTAATTGATCTTGATTTGGCTATGATTTAATTGGAATTGGATAAATTGAGTTAGACTCAAGTGAATCCAATTGGATTATGTATTGAGATCTAATTTGAGTTAAACTCATTTAGATTAGACTCAGCCACATTTAGATGAAATATTAATTCATTAAAATGTTTAATGAATTAATAAGAGAGGAAGATGGAGAGTTTCTCATCATTAGAGTGTTACATGAAAAGTTAGAGAGTTACATTAAAATGTTTAATGAAGGGAAGTTTAAAAGGCAAAAACTCCTCATGATATGAGTATAAAAGACTTTTTCCCTTGTCATTTGGAGGGCAACTTCTCATTTTCTTTCCCCTCTTCCTTCTCTTCTCTATCATGGCTGAAACCCACATCTTGGGTTCTTTGTGTTTTGTGAACTACCTCAAGTTGCTAGCACAACTAAGGTAGTTCTTCTTCGAAGTAGAGATATCGTGTACATGTGGATACGAATAGAGGCATGGATACTTGAACGTGCAAGAGATCCGGCGGCGCTTGGATGAGCGGGATAAACATAAGGGCACGCTCCAAAGATATATGCTTTAGATAGATCTATTAGATAAATGATTTCGTACGAGTTTTTCTTTCGCATGAATCGCTCGAGGGATCTTGTTTCCGCTGCGTTTTTGTGTTTATGTCGCCTAAAGATCCCAACAGTGGTGTCAAAGCCACTTGCGAAAGATCGTATGAAGTTTTATCCACTTTTATATGTGATATAGAAGTAGGACAAATTTTTTTTTCTTTATGGGTTGCATATAATAGTGTGAATATTTTGTCATTACGCAAAAGTTTATGTTGATCAAACTAAAAGGCTATAACATCATCATTCATATGATAGCGTGCTATAGTCTGATCGCTCTTGACAAAATATTATAACCTTTGGTGTTAATGTTGATGAAGTTGCGTCAATCCGTTGTGAACAGATTGTGCATTTTTTGTCGCAAGAATGCACCAACGGAGTTTCTACTCATGAGCGATTTTTATATTGCACTCATAATGAAATTGATGTCCTAGATCTATTGTGTATGATTGATGACATGGTGAATGGTTATGGCCTCAACCCCAATGTGATTGGATGAATGTGTGTGTGCATGTTGTAATTCATAATACGGCCTGCGTGTCGTGTCGTGTATCTATTTTTCTTAATTGTAAAATTAGATTTAGACTTGAATGTAACTCGAGTTTTCCTACATTGTAATATACAAAAGAGGAATGGAGTGTCCATTGAAGAATGAAGTTACAAGGAGGATGCCAACCACACTTGATGACCGGAGGATGCTCTTGGAGAAGAAGTTATCCTTAGGTTGACCATTGATCTTCTCATTGGCTTGAGAAGATCATAGTAAATTGGCCATAACCATGTCATATTTTCTTGCTTATATATATTGATATATGCTATGTATGTGTATGTGATGCATGCTTAGACGTTAAACTTAATTAAGTCAACTCAATATGCCTACCAAGATTCGGTACTCATAAACTACCTCGATCATTTGTTGTTGGGTTTGCCAAATCAAAGCAACGCATTTTATCTTGATAGAGTGCGAGAGGACAATTGTGATGTCCCGCTATCGAACCTTGGGTGAGACTTAATTAAGTCACCTCAATCGGATTGAGAAACTTAGAGGCATATCCCAAAGTTGGGAAAATTGGGTAAGAGGAAAAATATTATACTGTCTTGGGCGATTAGCCAAAGCTAACTCAAGATGATGTGTAATGTGAATCTTAACTCTTTTCAAGAGTTGCATACGATGTAATTGGTAAAAGTTACCTACCTAATTGTACCGAGTCTTGGGCGATTAGCCAAAGCTAACTCAAGATGAAGTATAATTTGGATCTTGTCCCACATAAATGTAGTCGCTATTTGATTTAGAGCTAGTAGTGTGAGCAAATTGAGTTTGCCTACATCCATGACTAGCCCCTACAAAAGCTCTACAATATAGTGGGAGTATTATTTAATTAAAGGCCTAATTAAGTGATATAGATATGATACTTATTTATGCATGTTATATTGTTGTAGATCACCATGTCGTCTAATACGTCGAACACTCTCTCTCTGCGATCTGTCCTTGAGAAGGACAAGCTCAACGGAGCTAATTTCCTGGACTGGTACAAGAACTTGAGGATAGTCCTCATACAAGAATGTAAACTGTACGTTCTAGAGCAACCCCTTCCAAAAGCACCCGTTGCTACCGCCACCCGTGCTGAGAAGATGCTTACAAGATGCATCAAGATGATGCACTTGATGTATCATGCCTTATGCTTGCCACCATGAACTCTGAGCTTCAAAAGCAACATGAGAACAAGAATGCACATGATATGATTGAGCATCTGAAACAACTATATCAAGGGCAAGCTAGGCATGAGCAGTTTGAGATGTCCAAAGCCCTATTTGCATGCAAGATGCAAGAAGGAACTCCTGTAGGGACTCACGTACACATGTGGAGAACCTTGAAAGACTAGGATTCCCACTGGGCCAAGAATTGGCAACAGACCTTATCCTGCAATAGTTGCCGGAGGGTTATAATCAATTTGTCATGAAGTACTGTTAGTGATATGAGAGAAGTGTCCTAAGGCAATCGCCTTATGATTGTAATCATTTATTTTAATAAATGAATATTCACTATTTGAGTATACATGATTATTTGATTAAGATCTTAAGCTCATTTACAGAATGTCTACAATACAATTCACAGCATGAGAGAATTTGTGATGAATTCACAACTAGTGATTATCTTACATGTGCAATTGTGAAGTATTGAAATTGTCCCTAGTTGATGAATTGATAAATACGGACATTATCAATTCTGTTGAGACTAGCATGGGTTATTCTCTAATCAGCTGATTCACACTGGCTGGTGACATTGAGATGTTCGGAGATAAACATGAATGCTAGTTAAGGGAACTAGTTTATTGGAGTGACTGGCTGTAAAACCTCATATGGTAGTCTACATGTAGATATGTCAGTGAAGTTCTTACTGCAGCTTAAGTGCGATGTTCCTTTGACTTGCGGTGTTCAAGTCATCTTGGTCATGGAGACTTATACTTTGACATCTTAAGCAAGCATCTCCAAGGAGGTGTGGACCCAGGATGATTGGGTATAAGCCGAAGTGCCCGAAGATGTTTGAACAGCCTACAAAGGATTCACCACTCCTTGCGAGGAGATGTATACCCGAGGCCTATCATCGGATTGTTACTCGAAGCCTCTGGCCAGAGCATGACATGTTCAGAGTATGAATCTCTTAAATACATGAGAGTAATTAGAATCCATAGGACGAGTAACGTTACTTGGGCTAGGTGTGATGTAGTCAGCCTAGTGGGGACTGACACACATAGACCATGTCCTGAACCAAGTGGGTATAAGATGGTGAAGGGAATGGGCACGATTCATTATAGCTGTTGAAGGGTTTCAGAATCATTTCTGGGGTCAACCGTTGATCTTTCAATTAATTGGGGATCATGATGTACTACTAGGTGCCACTCATGATCGTTCTATAATTAATTAGTTAATTATGGACGTCCAACATAAATTGAAAGCCTATTTGGTCACACGCATAACGAGTAATTCGAAGGATTTAAAACGAGTTCAGAATTGGATTCTCCAATCGAGATAGACTATTTTTGGTAAGTCCAAACAATAGTCAAAACTGAACTTATTTCAGACGCATCGAAAGCATAGAATGGCTAAGTCTTTTAAAGACTTAATGGGTGAATTAAATAAGTTTAATTCATTAAGGGATTTAATCAAATTGGGGTTAGATGGGTCGGCCAAGGAAGGGGGCCTCCTCTCTTTTTGTCATGGCCGGCCACCACCATAAGAGGATAAGGCTATTTTGGTTTATTTTATAAAATAGACCAAAGGTTGGTTTATTTTATAAAAAGTTATATAAATTTTTATATAATGAACCATGAGTTGGTTTGTTTAATAAAATTTATATAATGAACCAATGGTTGGTTTGTTTTATAAAATTTTTATATAATGAACTAATGGTTGGTTTGTTTTATAAATTTTATATAATCATGCCAAAAGAAAGAGAGCCTTAATTATGGATTGATTGAGAAATTATTCCATAACCAAGAAGAAGAAGTTTGATCATGAGAGCCTTGATTATGGATTGATTGAGAAATTATTCCATAATCAAGGAGAGGTTTGCTTGGAAATTAAGAAACCTCTCCCTATATAAAGGACCCAAGGGGTGCCATGGAAGATGATCCATCCAATAATTGCTTGGGCTCTCTCCTCTTCTTCTCTCCCTCTCTCTTGGCCGGCCATAGGCCTTCCTTCTTTCTTCTTGCCGTGAGCACAAGGAGAAGCATCAAGGCGATGAAGTTCTTCCTTGCGACGATCTTCCTCTTCGGCCAACCTTGGTGGTGAGTCTTTCGATTTAATTACTCTCTCGGTTTTCGTCGTGTTCATGGAGAATCTAGTAGTTCTCGTGAACACGAAACTCGTGGCTTAGCGAAGTCATCCCGACGATACTCGGCGTGGATACGAATAGAGGCGGAGCTTTCAAGGGACGCTAACGGTTGGATCTCGTCCCATCTTCCAAGTTACGCAAGGTAATTCGTAGAGTAATTTCCTTTTCTGCAAAAATTTTATATTACGATTATGTGAACACATTGCATGCTTAGGATATGTGTTAGAATAATTTAGGAAATTATTCATGCTTTTGTTTCCGCTGCATGTAATTATGTAACAATTACAATACATATCCGCGTGGGCATGCACCCGGTCCCAACAGTGGTATCAGACCCGGTTAGTGTTCGACATAATCATATAATTGTTTTGCGGAAAACTTTGTCATGATCTCAATTTTGAAAATTTCCAATTATGGAAAACTTTCCAATTATGGTAAATTTTAGATTTAGGAATTTCAAAGTTTGGAAATCCTCATGAAATTTCATAAACTTTTGAAATATCTCTGTTTTTGAAATTTTATGATAATTTGTGAAAACTTTTCATTTTTGGAAACTTTCCAATTTTGGAAATTTTCTAATTTTGGAAATTTTCCAATTTTGGAAATACGTAAGTTTTCTTTGTACCAGAAACTTACAATAATTCTGAAAACCTTTTAATTTTGGAAACATTCCATTTATGGAAAGCTCGTAATTTTGGGCACTTTCTTTTCATGAAAGTCTAGACATTTTATGGAAACATTAATTGACAATTAAATTCAAATTGCTTTTTAAATTATTAACAAAATTCTTTACTTTGGGGAGTGCCTCGGGGAGCCACCCAAATTAAAGTTAGTTGTTATAATTTAATTTTCTATTTTGAATATGAATTGTTAAAATTGATTTGGGTAGGCCTCAGGTAGCCATCCAAATTATATTATTAACAAGTTCTTTAATTGTCAAGTTTAATTTGATTATGCCTCGGGGAGCAGGCCAAATTAGATTTACAATAAATTTCTTTTCTTTGGGGAGTGCCTCGGGGAGCCACCCAAAGTAAATAATTTGTTGTAATTAATTATCAATAAATAAAATATGTGATCAAATCTTGAAAATTTTTGAGGTGATTCTCAAACGATAATTTCCTTATTTGATTTATGAGGTGATGCTCTTACATATTGTTGTCTCCAAAATTAATTAGGAAAATTGTTTCCTATAGAGTTTATTTCCTTAAATAAGATTTTCATGTAAATAATATGTGGTTGAATTAAGGGAATCTGTCTCATAATTTAATAAGATTTGATTTAGAGAAATCAAAGTCTTAAACATATTATTTCCGAAATTGATTATGACAATTTAGGAAATTGTTTCCCAAAACAATTCCTTGAATAAAGTATGAAATTAGAATTAGGAAATCTGGTTCCTAGCTAATTCAATTAATGAGACTTGATAAATTAAGTCGCATACATACTTTATTAAGGAAATCGTTAGAACATGACATAATTATATGTCATGAATGTGCTTAAAAGGAAAAGGATGAGACCCAAAACCCCTTACAAAATATTAAGGCTAACACCTTCCATTAATATGGTTAGAACCGGAGTTTTGTTTCTCATTTGGGTTGATGGACACATCCATGCCCGGCTTGAACCTCAACATGTTCAAACCATGGAATTAGTTTATGATTAATATAGTTGGAGTCAGAGGTCAATCCTTAGTTTTGGTTGTTGGATACATCCAAGCCTGACTAAACGGTTGAATGAGCTCCAACCATATTAAAACTATTTCTTGATTAATGGGTCAGCCTTAAGCTTGGAGCATCAATTTGTTGTGCCACAGCCAAGGTCGATGTAAAAAGAGGTGCAGTTGGGTGCTATGTATATTGTTGCATACTTGTTAATGAGTTAACAACCCAATGATTTATGCAAACATTCAATTAGTTGATAGCATAATGTGATAGTTACATATGTATAATATGTAATCGGTATAATTACCTACCTTCATAGCTAAGAATAACTTGATGGACTCTAGCCATGGTTGTTCTTATCTATGGTTGGATATCAACCTATTTGGAGATGTTCCTACGATCTCCCGAATTGATAAAAAGGGTTATTCAATTCGAAAAATAAATAGGATTTAATTAATGTATATTGATGCATTCTTTATCATTCTTCTCACATAAGCTCAATTTGTATTTCTAGGATAATCACTTGATCATGTCTTCTCTGAATTTGCGTTCCATTTTGGACACCAATAAGCTGACTGGGCCAAACTTCATGGACTGGCTTCCAAACCTGAGGATAGTCCTCAAGGCAGAAAAGCTTGCTTATGTCCTTGAAGAACAACTTCCCAACCATCCTCTAGAAGGTGCAACTCCAGACCAGTTAGTGGCCTATCAGAAACATGTGGTCGATTTTGAACTTGCGAGTTACATCATGCTGGCCGCTATGGTACCTGAGCTGCAAAAGTAGCTTGAGCATATGGATGCTTATACCATCATCTTCCTTCTTCATGAGCTGTTTGACGAGCAGGCAAGATCCAAAATTCGAGGTCTCCAGACTCCTCTTCACCTCTAAGATGCAGGAAGGCACTTCTGTCTCACAGTTTGTGTTGAAGATGTTGGGGGTACATTGAGCGACTAGGTACATTCGGATTTGCAATGGATCATGAACTAAGTGTTGACTTAATTCTGCATTGTTTGCCCAAGAGTTACTCACAATTTGTGATGAACTATCGGATGAACAAGCTCGAGACTATCATTCCTGAGTTGCTCAACCTGCTGAAGACTGTAAAGCCTTCTGTAAAGCAGGATCAGAAGACGATACTGTTAGTTGGTTCCTCAAAGAAAGGCTCTAAGAGGAAGCCCAATGAACAGAATAAGGGAAAGAAGAAAAAGGCCAAAATGACTGAAAAGGCACTAAAAGGCACTTGCCATCACTGCGGCAAGGAGGGTCACTAGCGAAGAAACTGCAAGGTTTATCTTGAGTCCTTGAAGAAGAAGGGATCTGATGCCCCATCCTCTTCAGGTATCTTCATTATTGAATGTCACTCTATTTTCTCGTCCACCTGGGTACTTGATACTGGGTGTAGCTCACATATATGTAATGACATATAGGAGCTAAGGAATAGAAGAAGACTCGTCAAGGGAGAAGCGTATTTGCGAGTTGGAAATGGAGCAAAGATTGCTGCTGTTGTCATCGGAACATATTTGCTAAAGCTCTCTACTGGACTTGTCTTAGAATTGGATAATTGTTATTTTGTTCCTTCGTTAATAAAGAACATTGTATCTATTTCATGCTTGAATGAAAAGGGTTATCATTTAACTTTTAGTAACAATTACTATTACATAACTTTAAATGGTGTTCTTTATGGGACCGGAACTTTATACAATGGTATCTACACGTTAGATTTATCCGGTGATGTTTTCAATATCGAAGTTAGCAACAAACGTGCTCGAATAGATAATCAAATAGACTCCTATACGTGGCATTGTCGTCTTGGCCATGTAAGTAAGAAACGCATGACCAAATTACACCGATGTGGAATTCTGGAATCATTTGAACCCGGTTCATTTGATACATGCGAATCATGGTTAAAGGCAAGATGACCAAATTACCCTTTTCCAGAAAAGGTAAACCAGTGGGAGAATTGCTTGGTCTAATACATACTGATGTATGTGGCCCAATGTCAACTCTTGCACAAGGAGGTTATAGCTACTTCATTACCTTTATCGATGATCACTCACGATTCGGGTATGTGTTCTTAATGAAACACAAATCTGAAGCTTTTGAGAAATTCAAAGAGTTCAGAAGTGAAATAGAGAAACAACTTGGCAAAAGTATTAAGATACTTCGATCCGATCGGGGTGGTGAATACTTGAGTCAAGAGTTTCAAGATTATCGTAGGGACAATGGGATATTGTCTCAATGGACTCCGCCATATACACCACAGCATAATAGTGTATCTGAGATGCGTAACCGAACCTTGATGGACATGGTTAGATCTATGATGAATCATGCAACTCTTCCAAAATTCTTTTGGGGCTATGCGCTTAAGACAGCTGTTTACTTACTAAACAGAGTCCCGACCAAGGTAGTCTCTTCTACTCCATAAGAGACGTGGAATAGTAAGAAACCTCATTTAACTCACCTTAAAATATGGGGTTGTCCTGCTTATGTAAAGCGGACTGTATCAGACAAATTGGATGCTAAGTCTAATAAATGTCTATTTATTGTATACCCTAAGAAAACGAAGGGTTACCAATTCTATCATCCCTTGGAACAAAAGGTGTTTGTTTCAAGGCATGTTGTATTTCTGAAAAAAGAATTTCTTTTACAAGAAAACAGTGGGAGTAGCATTGAACTTGAAGATGTTCAAGAAACTTCAATAGACATTACAGAGACACCTAGTCTAGACCCACAACCAATAACTCATAATGATAAGCTATCAGTTGAACCTAAAACAACACCACTTCATCGTAGGTCTGATAAGACACGCAATATTCCAGAGAGATATGGATTTCTCATAAGTGAATCGAACGACGTGTTACTCGTTAACAATGACGAACCTATCAGTTATGAAGATGTTCTGATAAATTCAGAAAGGGATAAATGGCTTGAAGCCATGATGTCGGAAATGGATTCCATGTACGAAAATCAAGTATGGGACTTGGTTAACCCGCCTGAAGGGATTAAGCCCATAGGGTGCAAGTGGGTTTTCAAGAAGAAAACCGACATGGAAGGTAATGTTGTTACCTTTAAGGCTAGATTAGTGGCAAAAGGATATCGTCAGAAAGAAGGAATTGATTATGACGAAACCTATTCGCCAGTAGCTATGCTCAAATCCATTCGGATGCTCCTGGCCATAGCAGCTCATTATGATTATGAAATATGACAAATGGATGTGAAAACAGCTTTCCTTAATGGAAACCTGCTTGAGGATGTATATATGATACAACCTGAAGGTTTCACATCGGTTAATAAAACCAAAGTATGCAAGCTTCGACGATCCATATATGGACTAAAGCAAGCATCTAGGAGCTGGAACATCCGTTTTGATGAGACAATCTAAGAGTTTGATTTCTCACAAAATCCTGACGAACCTTGTGTATACAAGAAGGTTAATGGGAATGCAGTCGTATTCCTAGTGTTATATGTCGATGACATTTTACTTATAGGAAACGATATATCAATCTTACAGTCAATTAAAATTTGGTTGTCCAAAACTTTCTCCATGAAAGACCTGGGAGAAGCAACCTATATCCTTGGGATTAGAATCTATAGAGATAGATCAAAATGGTTGCTTGGTCTTTCGCAGTCTACATATATAGACCGAGTGCTAGAAAGGTTTAGCATGTCGGAATCCAAGAAAGGTTACCTTCCCATCAGGCATGGGATCAACCTTTCAATGTCTATGTGTCCGCGCACAGAAGACGAGAGAATTTGCATGAATAAGATTCCTTATGCATCCGCGATAGGATCTATCATGTATGCTATGTTATGTACTAGGCCCGATGTATCATATGCTCTGAGCGTCACAAGCAGATACCAGTCTGATCCAGGAATGGATCATTGGGCGGTTGTCAAGACAATCCTCAAGTACTTAAGAAGAACTAAGGATGTGTTCCTAATATATGGAGAAGGTGATATGATAATACGTGGATATACAGATGCCAGTTTCCAGACAGATAAGGATGACTCCAAATCTTAGTCCGGATACGTATTTATTTTGAATGGAGGCGCAGTAAGCTGGAAAAGTTCTAAGCAAGACACCGTAGCGGATTCTACCACGGAAGCGGAATATATTGCAGCTTCGGAAGCAGCAAAGGAAGCAGTCTGGATCAAGAAGTTTGTCTCAGAACTTGGTGTGGTTCCAACCATTGATGAAGCAATACCGGTTTACTGCGACAACAATGGAGCTATTACACAAGCAAAGGAACCAAGGTCTCATCAGCGATCCAAACATGTGCTTCGCCGCTATCATCTGATCAGAGAGATTATAAGTAGGAATGATATACAAATTGAGAAAATTCCCACTGAAAGGAATTTAGCGGATCCTTTAATTGGCCTTGCCTCAAAGTACGTTTGAGGGTCATGTTAGAGCCTGTGGTATTGGGTACCGTAGCGATTGGCATTAGGCCAAGTGGGAGTTTGTTAGTGATATGAGAGAAGTGTCCTAAGGCAATCACCTTATGATTGTAATCATTTATTTTAATAAATGAATATTCACTATTTGAGTATACATGATTATTTAATTAAGTTCTTAAGCTCATTTACTGAATGTCTGCAATACAATTCACAGCATGAGAGAATTTTTGATGAATTCACAACTAGTGATTATCTCTACATGTGCAATTGTGAAGTATTGAAATTGTCCCTAGTCTATGAATTGATAAGTACGGACACTATCAATTCTGTTGAGACTAGCATGGGTTATTCTCTGATCAGTTGATTCTCACTGGCTAGTGACATTGGGATGTCCGGAGATAAACATGAATGCTAGTTAAGGGAACTAGTTCATTGGAGTGGCTGGCTGTAAAACTTCATATGGTAGTCTACATATAGATATGTCAGTGAAGTTCTTACTGCAGCTTAAGTGCGATGTTCCTTTGACTTGCGGTGTTCAAGTCATCTTGGTCATGGAGACTTATACTTTGACATCTTAAGCAAGCATCTTCAAGGAGGTGTAGACCCAGGATGATTGGGTATAAGCCGAAGTGCCCGAAGATGTTTAAACAGCCTACAAAGGATTCACCACTCCTTGCGAGGAGATGTATACCCGAGGCCTATCGTCGGATTGTTACACGAACCCTCTGGCCAGAGCATGACAAGTTCAGAGTATAATCTCTTAAATACATGAGAGTAATTAGAATCCATAGGACGAGGAAACGTTACTGGGCTAGGTGTGACGTAGTCAGCCTAGTGGGGACTGACACACATTGACCATGTCCTGAACCAACTGGGTATAAGATGGTGAAGGGAATGGGGCACAATTCATTATAGCTGCTGAAGGGTTTCAGAATCATTTCTGAGGTCAACCGTTGATCTTTCAATTAATTGGGGATCATGATGTACTACTAGGTGCCACTCATGATCGTTCTATAATTAATTAGTTAATTATGGACGGCCAACATAAATTGAAAGCCTATTTGGTCACACGCATAACGAGTAATTCGAAGGATTTAAAACGTGTTGAGAATTGGATTCTCCAATCAAGATAGACTATTTTTGGTAAGTCCAAACAATAGTCAAAATTGAATTTATTTCAGACGCATCAGAAGCATAAAATGGCTAAGCCTTTTAAAGACTTAATTGGTGAATTAAATAAGTTTAATTCATTAATGGATTTGATCAAATTGGGGTTAGATGGGCCGGCCAAGGAAGGGGGCCTCCTCTCTTTTTGTCATGGCCGGCCACCACCATAAGAGGATAAGGCTATTTTGGTTTGTTTTATAAAATAGACCAAAGGTTGTTTTATTTTGTAAAAGGTTATATAAATTTTATATAAATTTTTATATAATGAACCATGAGTTGGTTTGTTTAATAAAATTTATATAATGAACCAATGGTTGGTTTGTTTTATAAAATTTTAATATAATGAACTAATGGTTGGTTTGTTTTATAAATTTTATATAATCATGCCAAAAGAAAGAGAGCCTTGATTATGGATTGATTGAGAAATTATTCCATAATCAAGAAGAAGAAGCTTGATCATGAGAGCCTTGATTATGGATTGATTGAGAAATTATTTCATAATCGAGGAGAGGTTTGCTTGGGAATTAAGAAAACTCTCCCTATATAAAGGACCCAAGGGGTGCCATGGAAGATGATCCATGTAACGCCCGCTTTTTTTTTTTCTTTCCATTAAGCGTCGTTACGTTAAATACATAGGCATGTAG
>JAGFNQ010000389.1:38757-155027 GCA_024364735.1 Boesenbergia rotunda
GTCTCCAGACTCCTCTTCACCTCTAAGATGCAGGAAGGCACTTCTGTCTCACAGTTTGTGTTGAAGATGTTGGGGGTACATTGAGCGACTAGTACATTCGGATTTGCAATGGATCATGAACTAAGTGTTGACTTAATTCTGCATTGTTTGCCCAAGAGTTACTCACAATTTGTGATGAACTATCGGATGAACAAGCTCGAGACTATCATTCCTGAGTTGCTCAACCTGCTGAAGACTGTAAAGCCTTCTGTAAAGCAGGATCAGAAGACGATACTGTTAGTTGGTTCCTCAAAGAAAGGCTCTAAGAGGAAGCCCAATGAACAGAATAAGGGAAAGAAGAAAAAGGCCAAAATGACTGAAAAGGCACTAAAAGGCACTTGCCATCACTGCGGCAAGGAGGGTCACTAGCGAAGAAACTGCAAGGTTTATCTTGAGTCCTTGAAGAAAAGGGATCTGATGCCCCATCCTCTTCAGGTATCTTCATTATTGAATGTCACTCTATTTCCTCGTCCACCTGGGTACTTGATACTGGGTGTAGCTCACATATATGTAATGACATATAGGAGCTAAGGAATAGAAGAAGACTCGTCAAGGGAGAAGCGTATTTGCGAGTTGGAAATGGAGCAAAGATTGCTGCTGTTGTCATCGGAACATATTTGCTAAAGCTCTCTACTGGACTTGTCTTAGAATTGGATAATTGTTATTTTGTTCCTTCGTTAATAAAGAACATTGTATCTATTTCATGCTTGAATGAAAAGGGTTATCATTTAACTTTTAGTAACAATTACTGTTACATAACTTTAAATGGTGTTCTTTATGGGACCGGAACTTTATACAATGGTATCTACACGTTAGATTTATCCGGTGATGTTTTCAATATCGAAGTTAGCAACAAACATGCTCGAATAGATAATCAAATAGACTCCTATACGTGGCATTGTCGTCTTGGCCATGTAAGTAAGAAATGCATGACCAAATTACACCGATGTGGAATTCTGGAATCATTTGAACCCGGTTCATTTGATACATGCGAATCATGCTTAAAGGCAAGATGACCAAATTACCCTTTTCCAGAAAAGGTAAACCAGTGGGAGAATTGCTTGGTCTAATACATACAGATGTATGTGGCCCAATGTCAACTCTTGCACAAGGAGGTTATAGCTACTTCATTACCTTTATCGATGATCACTCACGATTCGGGTATGTGTTCTTAATAAAAGACAAATTTGAAGCTTTTGAGAAATTCAAAGAGTTCAGAAGTGAAGTAGAGAAACAACTTGGCAAAAGTATTAAGATACTTCGATCCGATCGGGGTGGTGAATACTTGAGTCAAGAGTTTCAAGATTATCTTAGGGACAATGGGATATTGTCTCAATGGACTCCGCCATATACACCACAGCATAATAGTGTATCTGAGATGCGTAACCGAACCTTGATGGACATGGTTAGATCTATGATGAATCATGCAACTCTTCCAAAATCCTTTTGGGGCTATGCGCTTAAGACAGCTGTTTACTTACTAAACAGAGTCCCGACCAAGGTAGTCTCTTCTACTCCATAAGAGACGTGGAATAGTAAGAAACCTCATTTAACTCACCTTAAAATATGGGGTTGTCCTACTTATCTAAAGCGGACTGTATCAGACAAATTGGATGCTAAGTCTAATAAATGTCTATTTATTGTATACCCTAAGAAAATGAAGGGTTACCAATTCTATCATCCCTTGGAACAAAAGGTGTTTATTTCAAGGCATGTTGTATTTCTAGAAAAAGAATTTCTTTTACAAGAAAACAGTGGGAGTAGCATTGAACTTGAAGATGTTCAAGAAACTTCAATAGACATTACAGAGACACCTAGTCTAGACCCACAACCAATAACTCATAATGATAAGCTATCAGTTGAACCTAAAACAACACCACTTCATCGTAGGTCTGATAGGACACGCAATATTCCAGAGAGATACGGATTTCTCATAAGTGAATCGAACGATGTGTTACTCGTTAACAATGACGAACCTATCAGTTATGAAGATGTTCTGATAAATTCAGAAAGGGATAAATGGCTTGAAGCCATGATGTCGGAAATGGATTCCATCTACGAAAATCAAGTATGGGACTTGGTTAACCCGCCTGAAGGGATTAAGCCCATAGGGTGCAAGTGGGTTTTCAAGAAGAAAACCGACATGGAAGGTAATGTTGTTACCTTTAAGGCTAGATTAGTGGCAAAAGGATATCGTCAGAAAGAAGGAATTGATTATGACGAAACCTATTCGCCAGTAGCTATGCTCAAATCCATTCGAATGCTCCTGGCCATAGCAGCTCATTATGATTATGAAATATGACAAATGGATGTGAAAACAGCTTTCCTTAATGGAAACCTGCTTGAGGATGTATATATGATACAACCTGAAGGTTTCACATCGGTTAATAAAACCAAAGTATGCAAGCTTCGACGATCCATATATGGACTAAAGCAAGCATCTAGGAGCTGGAACATCCGTTTTGATGAGACAATCTAAGAGTTTGATTTCTCACAAAATCCTGACGAACCTTGTGTATACAAGAAGGTTATGGGAATGCAGTCGTATTCCTAGTGTTATATGTCGATGACATTTTACTTATAGGAAACGATATATCAATCTTACAGTCAATTAAAATTTGGTTGTCCAAAACTTTCTCCATGAAAGACCTGGGAGAAGCAACCTATATCCTTGGGATTAGAATCTATAGAGATAGATCAAAATGGTTGCTTGGTCTTTCGCAGTCTACATATATAGACCGAGTGCTAGAAAGGTTTAGCATGTCGGAATCCAAGAAAGGTTACCTTCCCATCAGGCATGGATCAACCTTTCAATGTCTATGTGTCCGCGCACAGAAGACGAGAGAATTTGCATGAATAAGATTCCTTATGCATCCGCGATAGGATCTATCATGTATGCTATGTTATGTACTAGGCCCGATGTATCATATGCTCTGAGCGTCACAAGCAGATACCAGTCTGATCCAGGAATGGATCATTGGGCGGTTGTCAAGACAATCCTCAAGTACTTAAGAAGAACTAAGGATGTGTTCCTAATATATGGAGAAGGTGATATGATAATACGTGGATATACAGATGCCAGTTTCCAGACAGATAAGGATGACTCCAAATCTTAGTCCGGATACGTATTTATTTTGAATGGAGGCGCAGTATGCTGGAAAAGTTCTAAGCAAGACACCGTAGCGGATTCTACCACGGAAGTGGAATATATTGCAGCTTCGGAAGTAGCAAAGGAAGCAGTCTGGATCAAGAAGTTTGTCTCAGAACTTGGTGTGGTTCCAACCATTGATGAAGCAATACCGGTTTACTGCGACAACAATGGAGCTATTACACAAGCAAAGGAACCAAGGTCTCATCAGCGATCCAAACATGTGCTTCGCCGCTATCATCTGATCAGAGAGATTATAAGTAGGAATGATATACAAATTGAGAAAATTCCCACTGAAAGGAATTTAGCGGATCCTTTAATTTGGCCTTGCCTCAAAGTACGTTTAAGGGTCATGTTAGAGCCTGTGGTATTGGGTACCGTAGCGATTGGCATTAGGCCAAGTGGGAGTTTGTTAGTGATATGAGAGAAGTGTCCTAAGGCAATCACCTTATGATTGTAATCATTTATTTTAATAAATGAATATTCACTATTTGAGTATACATGATTATTTAATTAAGTTCTTAAGCTCATTTACTGAATGTCCGCAATACAATTCACAGCATGAGAGAATTTTTGATGAATTCACAACTAGTGATTATCTCTACATGTGCAATTGTGAAGTATTGAAATTGTCCCTAGTCTATGAATTGATAAGTACGGACACTATCAATTCTGTTGAGACTAGCATGGGTTATTCTCTAATCAGTTGATTCTCACTGGCTGGTGACATTGGGATGTCCGGAGATAAACATGAATGCTAGTTAAGGGAACTAGTTCATTGGAGTGGCTGGCTGTAAAACTTCATATGGTAGTCTACATATAGATATGTCAGTGAAGTTCTTACTGCAGCTTAAGTGCGATGTTCCTTTGACTTGCGGTGTTCAAGTCATCTTGGTCATGGAGACTTATACTTTGACATCTTAAGCAAGCATCTTCAAGGAGGTGTAGACCCAGGATGATTGGGTATAAGCCGAAGTGCCCGAAGATGTTTAAACAGCCTACAAAGGATTCACCACTCCTTGCGAGGAGATGTATACCCGAGGCCTATCGTCGGATTGTTACACGAACCCTCTGGCCAGAGCATGACAAGTTCAGAGTATAAATCTCTTAAATACATGAGAGTAATTAGAATCCATAGGACGAGGAAACGTTACATGGGCTAGGTGTGACGTAGTCAGCCTAGTGGGGACTGACACACATTGACCATGTCCTGAACCAACTGGGTATAAGATGGTGAAGGGAATGGGGCACAATTCATTATAGCTGCTGAAGGGTTTCAGAATCATTTCTGAGGTCAACCGTTGATCTTTCAATTAATTGGGGATCATGATGTACTACTAGGTGCCACTCATGATCGTTCTATAATTAATTAGTTAATTATGGACGGCCAACATAAATTGAAAGCCTATTTGGTCACACGCATAACGAGTAATTCGAAGGATTTAAAACGTGTTGAGAATTGGATTCTCTAATCGAGATAGACTATTTTTGGTAAGTCCAAACAATAGTCAAAATTGAATTTATTTCAGACGCATCAGAAGCATAAAATGGCTAAGCCTTTTAAAGACTTAATTGGTGAATTAAATAAGTTTAATTCGTTAATGGATTTGATCAAATTGGGGTTAGATGGGCCGGCCAAGGAAGGGGGCCTCCTCTCTTTTTGTCATGGCCGGCCACCACCATAAGAGGATAAGGCTATTTTGGTTTGTTTTATAAAATAGACCAAAGGTTGTTTTATTTTGTAAAAGGTTATATAAATTTTATATAAATTTTTATATAATGAACCATGAGTTGGTTTGTTTAATAAAATTTATATAATGAACCAATGGTTGGTTTGTTTTATAAAATTTTAATATAATGAACTAATGGTTGGTTTGTTTTATAAATTTTATATAATCATGCCAAAAGAAAGAGAGCCTTGATTATGGATTGATTGAGAAATTATTTCATAATCGAGGAGAGGTTTGCTTGGGAATTAAGAAAACTCTCCCTATATAAAGGACCCAAGGGGTGCCATGGAAGATGATCCATGTAACGCCCGCTTTTTTTTTTTCTTTCCATTAAGCGTCGTTACGTTAACATACTTAGGGCATGTAGACATCATAAGGTAGCGGAATAACTTTATTCTTACACATACATGCCCTACTACCATTCTTAACATAATGACATGGAAACTCGGCATATTGACTTCATACTTAAACATCATATCATGTCATACTTAACATCACATCATAGAGTTCCATAAGTCATTATTCAAGCATATAAGTGACCAAAGTAAAGTTCTAGCATAACGATAAACATATGATTTCCTGGGCCAAGTCACTACCACACACATGCGTCTTGCCCTCCTGCTGCTTCCTCATTGTCCCCTTGAATGATCTGCGGTATAAGGAAATAAGACTATAAGCATACAGGCTTAGTAAGACTCTTTCCTACTCACAAAACCATTCGTCATTTCATAATGAGCACATGAAACATTAACATACTTGGTGCTCTACTTAGAACATAACAACTTGAATCACTTATCATATACTTGACATGGCATGAACATAAATATAAGTGAACATTCCTATCATGGCATGAGACATGGCATAAACGTAAACATAGTAAACAATCTAAGCATGGCATGCTACATGGCATAAACATAAACACAATAAACATTCCTAGCATGGCATAATACATGGTATAAACATAACATAATAAACATTCTTAACATGGCATAATACATGGTATAAACATAACATGACATAATACATGGTATAAACATGTCTATAAAGTGTAAACCAACCCGTATGGCATAAACATAGGCATACTTCCTATCATAGCATATGTGCATCTTCTTAGCATAATCATGACATAGATCAATTACTCTCATACATCTTTCTTAACATGAAGCGTAAGCATAAAATCTTATTAACTTAGCATAATGCATAAATGAATGAATGCATGAGTGAAATGCATATACATAAGGATGCTTAACCTTTTAAAAACATACTTTTAAATGTTTAAACATAATCATCATATCATTGGGGTCCCCGGCTTGTACCACATACATACATCATAGCGCGCATCCCTAGCAAGTCCGAGGTAGCGAGCCCCGACCTACTAGGGTAAGGACAGCATAGTCGGTAGTCCCCGAACCGAGGCGTTCTTAAGGAGCTCATCCCTGTTGCACAGCTCCAGTAGTGCCAGAACCGTGGACAACATAGTAGGTAGTTCATAACCGGGGCGTTTTTAAGGTGCCCATCCCTTGGACCCATACTTCGGTCCGGTACAAGCCCATTCATAAAGTAAAATACTTTACATGTTTCATCATTCATAAGACATTCATAGCATAACCATGTTACATAAAGCATGACTTAACACATGTTTGACCTTTCATTGTTCATACTTATTGCATAGCATCATGATGCCTGGAAGGCATGAGCATTATCTTCATTCATAAACATGGTATGCATCTTCTTTCATAAACATGGCATGCATCATTCTTATCATGAACATAAACATAACATACTTATCATGGCATCGTTCTTATCATGAACATAAACATAACATACTTATCATGCATCATTCTTATCGTGAACATGAACCTAACATACTTATCGTGGAATCATTCTTATCATGAACATAAACCCAACATACTTATCATGGCATCATTCATATCATGAACATACACAATAACATGGCATGGTTCTTAACACAACATGAGCATATAACATAGCATGGTTCTCTACATAACATAAGCATACATTGGTAGGACTTCCATAAACATGCTACCTACTATCCAAGTGCATGGCATAAAACATAAGACATTCATAATAAACCCTATTAAGCATGGCATCCCATCATAACATACAACAAAAACATGGTGCTTAAGGTTAGGGTTATAGGTAACTTGAGTTCTACCACATGCTTGGACCTATATATATATATATAATACTTCATGATAAGCATAAACCATCGTTCTTTGAACCTTAACTCCACCCCAAACCCTAGATACATGGCTTGGCCGAAACCTATAGGGAGGAGTTCATCAATTCCATAAACATGTAAGATAGCATAAGGTAAAGGAACAACCATACATCATCTATGAGACCATAGGAAGCCATTGGGGCTCATGATTAGGGTTAACCCTAACCTTTAGCCTTCCTTCCTAGGGCTGGCCGAAACATGTAAGGTCATGGGGGCATGGAAAAATTCCTTTAAAATCCCCAAACAATCATTAAACACCAACCATACCTTACCATAGAGCCATTGGGGCCGTTACTTGAAATAAGTCCTAACTTTTTACCCTATTATCAATCTTGGCCGAAACTTGTAGGGTCTCTAGGCCATGTGAAAATTCACATAAATCATCCTCCATCTCCCTTATATCATAATAATACACAAAGTACATACTTGAAGGGTTAAACTAACCCTAGCCATGGGTTCTTGAAGTTGGCCGAAACCCTAGGGGATCCTAGGGTTCCCCAAAAATTCTCAAAAATTATATTTAATGTCTAAACATCATGAGGGCACATTAGACAACATTATGAAGATTTTAGCATCATCATGGACCCTAAAATCCTAGTGGTCGGAACCCATAGGACTAGGGTTCTTGGTTTTGTTTCTTTCAACATCAAATCCCAAAAACCAACCAATATATCATGCTAAAAACATAAGGAACTATTATACCACAGGTGAGGGAGTCTTACCTTGGTTGATCTTGATTTTTAAACCTTAAAAGAGAAGAAAATTGCAATCCTTTGGACACTTGAACCCCCTTGCCCTTGTATCCTTGGAAAACCTTTAGATCTTATTGGTGAGACCTTCTTGTGGAGCTTTTCCAAGGGAGAACCACCCTTGTGGTGTTCGGCTAGAATGAGAGGGAGGAGGAGAGGAAATGCAATTGATGGAAGGAAGAAGGTAACTCCCAAACCCCCCTCTTTATAACCCATTAAGGAGGTAAATGAAGAGTCTCTTCATGACCCTTCATCTTCTTCTAAGCCTTAACCAATTTCCACTTCATTCCCTCATAATATTCCCTTGCTAGGTGAGTTGGTTAGAGCATGCATGGTTGTATAAGAGGTCCAAGGTTCAATCCTTGGTCTATGCACCTTATTTTTATTTTATTTTTCCTTTTATTTTCTATTATTTTCCCCAAAATTCCAAAAATTCTCTAAAAATTCCCCCATAATTATGTTAATATTTCTCATTAAAACCCCTTTATATTTATATTAATTTTTACCTAAAATTCTCCAATAATTATGGCACTAAAAAGCCCATATAAGGCCCATTAGTACTTAGTTTTCTCAATTTAAATGAGAAAATATGGATTTCTAGGCCACATTTTGTATTAATATTTCTAGGTTCCTCGAAAAATTATCTAGACATGCTCAATATTTTCAAGAAAATATTAAGAGAATTTTCCGGGTCATTACAATCCCTCATACCTCGTGAAAGTTCGTCCTCGAACTTAGAATAGCTCCGGGTACTTGCGCCTCATCTCGTCCTCGCGTTCCCAGGTAGCTTCTTCGAACCGTTGACTTTGCCATAGGACCTTGACTAAGGGTACCTCCTTACTCCTCAGCTTCTTGATGTAACGCCCGCCCTTCTCACACTAGGGCGGGGTTACGCGAACATAATTTTCGTTTTAGCGGAAGCGTTTGAAACTTGAAACTTGAACATGATACATGTATAATCTTGTACTTGAACATGTAAGGCATGAAACCTTTTAATCATCTTAGACACTGAGGAGAGCATGCTAGGTACCTTTACATTCTTACTTGCATAATAGAAGCATGCCACATAGCCATTTCTTAAGACAGAGTAGTAAGTATGAGGAAGGATAACATAATACTAAAGTTCTTTAGCAAGTCTAAACTAAGTACTTAGCATATGAGCAAGAGTGAGCATGAAATATCCATATGAGTCTAAATATCAGCAAGTAGCAACTTAGTATGTATGATTCAACATTTAACATGCAACACTCAGCGTATGCATAACTAAATAAAACATGAGTAGATCTTCTTCCACCATGCCACCACCACACACATCTTTGCCCCTCCTGCTGCTCCCTTTAGTTTATCCATTCCTTACCCTTTTCTGCAGTACAAGGGAAACATGGAAACTATAAGCATATAACTTAGTAAGATCCCTTCCTACTCACAAAATCATACGTTCCATCAAGTAGAGAAAATATCATGTCATAATAGTGCATAACATTAAAACACTTAACTTAACATAGCATAAGGGAGCATATGTACTTATCATAAGAAGCATACTTGAACATAACATAATTCACCTTTATAGCATAATAGTCATATAGTCATGACAAAAATGCGAATGCAAGATGCTCTTTTGAAAACATGCATAGGATGAGTACATGCATATGCTTTTCTTAAAATCATACATATAGGTACTTAAACATACATCATCATCATTTGGGGGATCCCGGCTTGTACCACATACATACATACATAATGTGCGCATCCCTAATAGGCCGAGGTAGCTAGTCTCTAACCTACTAGGGAAACTAGGTCCGTTCATAGTCCGTCGACCTAGGGGCGTCTCGGGAGCCCATCCCCTTACTAGGTCCGTTCATAGTCCGTCGACCTAGGGGCGGCATCCGGAGCCCACCCGTGGACCTTGCTAGGATCCGGTACAAGCCATACAAAGTAAAATAGCATACATGGATTTTATCATATCATAAGCATAGCACATTCTTGTTTCTTACTAGGTCCGTTCATAGTCCGTCGACCTAGGGGTTGCATAGCACATTTTTATCATATCATAAGCATATCATCATAACCTATCACATCATTGTCATATCATGAGCATGGCATGCCTCTTATCTTATCATGAAGAGTGTTCTTAGTCCCGACTTACAGGGAAGCATCTCTTAGGCATTTCATCATACATAAGCCATGCATAACATAAGGGTGCTTAAAGAGCTTAAACATAGACATGTACATCATGATTCTTAGAGCATGAAAAAGCATGGGAGAAGACATGTTATCACCTATACTACTCATAGCATATCATGGGCATCCTTGGCGTGCCTAATTGGGGTTGTAGCTTCCCCCTTAGCCCAAATTCTTATTTAATCAGAAAATTCCAGCATATAAACTCTAAGTTTAGAGCATGATAAACCATGAAAAACATTACACTAACATCATACATTAAGGTAGGCATCATAGAGGAGACATTAGAAGGCATGTTGGGGTTGTTACCCCTTCTTAAGTCCTACTTATCATTCTTTACAGAAAATTCCAGCATACATACCTTAGTTTCCAAGCATGGTAAAATCATGAATAAACCATATTTACATCACATATCATCTTATATATCATAGGGAGGGTCATTATCAAGCATAATAGGAGTTTAAACCTCTCTAAGCCCTAAAAGAGGTCCTTGGCCGAAAATTCCAGCAAGCCTACTCCGGGTTTTTGGGGGCTTAAGGACAAGGAAAACATCATATTATCATCATCTATTTAGTCACACATCATGAGGAAAAACATATGCAAGTATAGGAGTAGTTTAAACCCTCGCAAGCCCTAAAAAAACCCCTTCTTGACCGAAAACATCAAGAGCTTCATCCTATGTTTAAACCATTTTAGGCACTCGAAACTATTGTAATGCAGGTGAGGGGATTACTTACATCCTCTCGCTTGAATCTCCACCAAGAAGTCCTTGAAGAGGAGGAGAGGAGAGCCCTTCTTGCACTTCTTTTCCTTAGCCTTGCTTTAGTAGAAGGTAGTCTCTCTATAGGGCCCTCTTGGGAGTTTTTTTCTTATGGAGGAAACCTAGGGTTGGAGTTTCGAAAATTTGAGAAGGGGAGGGGAGAGTTTTCGGTTTTGAAGAGGGAAGAGTGAAGAAGAAGAAGAGAGGAAGTTATTCCAACTTCCCTTCACTTATTTATACTTTTCTCATGAAGAGACATGTCTCTTCACTTCCCTAGCTTTAACAAGCATGTCTCTTATTCTCTCAACATGAAACATTGCTTGGTTCATTGGTTATGACATGATTAGTGCAACTAGGAGGTGCAAGGTTCAATCCTTGCTTCCTCCTTTCTACATCTTCTTTTTATCACTTTTTGCACTAATCTATATCAAAGCCCATTAAACCAAGCCCATCATAACATTTTATAAAATAAATGTTTCATGAATTCATAGTATTTCATATGGGGAAATTTTGGGGTGTTACAATCTTTCCTACCTTATAAAAGTTGTCCCGAACTTTAAAATAATTCTGGATACTTTAATCGTATTGCCTCCTCTTGTTCCCAGGTGGCTTCTTCGAATTGTTCGTTCCGCCACAGAACCTTTACTAAGGGTACTTCCTTGTTCCTTAGCTTTTTGACTTCCCGGTCTAAGATCTGTATAGGTCGGCGTTTGGAACATAAGTTCTCTTGATCTTGTACTGGTTGGGGCTCTATCATCTGATTCACATCAGAGGTACATTTCCTGAGCATTGATACATGGAAGACATTGTGGATAGCCGACATTTCTGGCGGTAACTCCAGTTCGTATGCCACTTTGCCTACCCGTCTCAGAATCTGATACGGTCCCACATATCTCGGACTCAACTTCCCTTTCTTCCCGAATCTCATTACCCCTTTCATAGGGGCCACTTTCAGGAATACTGAATCCCCAACCTCAAACTCTAATGGTCTGCGTCGCTTGTCAGCGTAGCTTTTCTGCCGACTCTGAGCAGTCTCTATCCTCTGGCGGATATTCTTTATAGCCTGAGTGGTTTCGTCTATAATATCCGTCTGGAGTCCCATCTCCTTCTTTTCACCACTCTCAAGCCAGCATATAGGAGATCTGCATTTCCTTCCGTATAGTGCTTCGTACGGTGCCATCCCGATAGTAGCCTGATAACTGTTGTTATACGCAAATTCTACTAGGCTCAGGTATCGACACCAGCTTCCCTTGAAATCCAAGGCACAAGCTCGTAACATGTCATCTAATATCTGGTTTACTCTTTCAGTTTGCCCGTCAGTTTGGGGGTGAAAGGCAGTACTGAATTTCAGCTTCGTGCCAAGAGCCTCTGTACGTGTCCCCAAAAATCTGAAGTAAATCGACCATCCCTATCAGAGATAATGGTCTTGGGAACCCCGTGCAGTCGGATAATTTCCTGGATGTACAATTGAGCTAGCTGTTCTACTGAGTAGGTCATCCTGATAGCCAGAAAATGGGAAGACTTGGTGAGTCTGTCCACAATAACCCATATACCATCATATCCGTTCGTCGTTCTAGGCAGCCCAGAGATGAAATCCATGGAGATGTCTTCCCACTTCCACTCGGGAATTGATAGAGGTTGCAGAACTCCCCCAGGCCTCTGGTGTTCTGCTTTGACCCTCTGGCAGGTCAAACACATACTGATATAGTGGGCTACATCTCGCTTCATACCGGACCACCAAAACTTGCTCCTCAGATCTTGATACATCTTGGTAGACCCAGGATGCATCGCATAAGGTGTTCCGTGAGCTTCCTCGAGGATTCTTGTCCGTAAGTCGGAGTCGTCGGGAACACATAATCAGTCCCGAAGATATAAAACTCCGCTGTCCAAAATCCTAAATCCATCGTCCTTGCCTTCGAGAACCTCTTGCTTGATTCTCTGAAGACTCGGATCATGGTTCTACTTTTCCAGAATATCGTCGAATAATGTCGGCGCAATCATCAGGGTGGACAACTGTCCTGATATGACTTCAATCCCGTAATTCATAATTTCTTCCCCTAAGGGTTGTGACAAAGCCGACAAAGACATTAAAGCAACACATGATTTCCTACTGAGAGCATCGGCTACCTTGTTGGCTTTTCCCGGATGGTACAGGATCTCACAATCATAATCCTTGACCAATTCGAGCCATCTGCGCTGCCTCATATTCAGATCTTTCTGGGTAAAGAAATACCGCAGACTCTGGTGGTCTGTATAAACTTTACACTGAGTTCCATATAGATAGTGTCTCCATATTTTCAGTGCAAAGACCATCGCTGCTAACTCTAAGTCATGGGTAGGGTAGTTTCTTTCATGTTCCTTCAGTTGCCTAGAGGCATAGGCAATTACCTTCCCATTTTACATAAGTACAGCTCCGAGTCCCAGTTTGGATGCGTCGCTGTACATATCGAAACCCATATCGCTCTCTGGAAGAGTCAATATTAGAGCGCTAGTCAGCCTCCTTTTCAGTTCAGTAAAGCTCTTCTCACATTCCTCGGTCATACATATTTCTTGTCTTTCTTTGTAAGAGCTGTCATAGGGGCTGCAATTCGAGAGAAGTTCTCTACGAATTTTCTGTAATAGCCTGCTAGCCCAAGGAAACTTCTGATTTCATGGCATTCTTGGGTCTAGTCCAGTTACTCACCGCTTCGATTTTAATTGGGTCCACCATTACTCCTCCTTGGAGATAACATGTCCCAAAAATGATACTTGATCGAGCCAGAACTCGCATTTGGAAAATTTAGTATACCGTTGTTGTTTCGAAGAATCTGTATACTATACTCAGGTGCTCAGCATGTTCTTCAGGAGTTCTCGAATATATCAGGATATCGTCGATAAAGACGATCACAAATCTGTCGAGGAATACCGAGAATACCGATTCATAAATCCATAAACATAGCTGGCGCATTGGTAATCCAATGGCATAACTACGAACTCATAATGTCCGTATCTGGTTCGAAAAGCCGTCTTCGGTATATCCTCCTTTTTCACTCTACTGGTGATAACAGATCTCAGGTCAATTTTTAGAGAATACCGTGGTCCCTTCAGTGATCGAACAGGTCATCTATCCTGGTAAAGGGTACCTGTTCTGATAGTCACGTTGTTCAGTGACCGTAGTCGATACACATTCGCATCGACCCATCCTTCTTTTTCACGAGCAGTACGGAGCTCCCCAGGGAGAATGACTAGGGCGGATGAGTCCCTTGTCAAGCAGCTCCTGCAACTGTCCTGTAATTCCTTTAATTCCGTCGCGCCATCCGATATGGTGCCTTAGAAATGGGGTTAGTACCAGGAACCAACTCAATGTAAATTCTATATCTCTTTCAGGTGCTAACCCTGTATAATTATACACGTAATATATACTTATCGTGATTATGGGTAACCCAACTATAGTATGCTTTCCCCAAATATTCATTCTTATTTGTCACATGATTAATATAGGGTAAATGAGATCTTATTTATTATTACCAAATTTATTTATTCCATCTTATAAGTCTACATACAAAACTAGTCAACTCAGTGAGCAAGATGGGCTGCTGTTAGCCCAACATAAAGAATACATAGCGACGACTGCTACCTCCTCGCTCATCTCCCTTTGGCCCGCCTCAGGATCCTCTACTGTTCCCATCGGGTTGTCGTCTTCAATCTCGAGAATCTCCTCGTCCGCTTCAAGGTCTTCCTCGAACATCTCCAGCATCTCTGGATCCTCCTCGAAGGGCTCGGGATCCTCCTCGAAGGGCTCGGGATCCTCCTCCGAGTCTCCCAGATCTTCTGGGAACTCATGGCGGAGGAGCTGCCTACACAACTCTGTATATGCGATACAGCATCTGTGCTGTCCCCTGATCTGATGCGTAACCTCTCTTGCCCGGTTGGGCAATGAACGAAGTAAAGCTCCGATCCTATGATCGTCCGTGGCTGGAAACCCTTCCCGCTCCAGTTTCCAGAAGAACCGATCCAAAAACCCTATGTTGCCTTGAATTCCCCGAGTCGGACAATACTCAACTGCCTCTATCCGCTCCATTAGCTCGCGGCACCTCTTAGTGTAGTCCTCATGCAACATCTAGAATTGAAAAAAAAAATGACATGGTTAGTACTGAACCATTCCTTTTTCAATTCACAAATATATACAGAGGAAAACACACACCCAATCGGTGTAGTTTACCCTAGTGATTACAATATGTAACCACCCTCTTACCCTCAAATTCTAAATTATTAATGAATACATATATTTATATAAGAGAAGTATCGTTCATGTTCACATATCTTACAATTACTGGTTATTATCTATCATACCGGTGATAAATAAGCTACATAAGAATTAATACTACTTCTACTTGTTATGCAAGCATAAATCATCTCCATATATATCATTACTGTACATGAAATAAAGTAAAGCGAGGTTAGGATCTCTTACTTGGAAGCGGCAGGATGAAGCTTTAATGTGTGTGTGTAGTGGGAAGGCAGACTGCTCTGATACCAACCTGTAACGCCCGCCCTCTCACACTAGGGGGGTACGCGACATATTTTCGTTTTAGCGAAGCGTTTGAACTGACTTGAACATGATACATGTATATCTTGTACTGAACATGTAAGGCATGAAACCTTTAACATCTTAGACATTAGAAGCATGCTAGTACCTTACATTCTTACTTGCATAATAGAGCATGCCACATATCCATTTCTAAGACAGAGTAGTAATATGAGGAAGATAACATAATACTAAAGTTCTTAGCAAGTCTAACTAAGTACTTACATATGGCAAGAGTGAGCATGAATTCCATATGAGTCTAAATATCAGCAAGTAGCACTTATAAGTATGATCAACATTTAACATGCAATACTCAGCGTATGCATAACTAATAAAACATGAGTAGATCTTCTTCCACCATGCACCACCACACACATCTTTGCCCTCCTGCTGCTTCCCTTTAGTTTATCCATTCCTTACCCTTTTCTGCAGTACAAGGAAACATGGAAACTATAAGCATATAGCTTAGTATGATCCCTTCCTACTCACAAAATCATACGTTTCCACCAAGTAGAGAAAACATCATGTCATAATAAGCATGACATAGCATTAAACACACTTTAAACTTAACATAAGCATATAGGGCATGTAGACATCATAATGCAGTGAACTTTAGCTTACACCTACGTGCCACTACCATCCTAACATCATGACAGGAACTTGCATATTAACTTATACTTAGCATCATGTCATATTAGCATCATGTCATACTAGCATCATGTCCTAGAGTCACATCAAGCACATAATAGTAAAGGTAAAGTTCTATCATAAGACGAGCAAACATATTGCTCCTTGCCAAGTCACTATCACACACATGCTTAAGGCCTCCTGTGCTCCTTACTATCCCCTTGTGTGATCTGCGTATAAAAATAAAACTATAAGCACACAGGCTTAGTAAGACTCTTTCCTACTCACTAAAACCATTCATCACTTCATCATGAGCACATGAAACATTACATACTTGGTGCTCTACTTGGAACATAAGCCTTTATGATCACTTAGCATACATTCGACATGGCATGAGCATAACTTAATCACATTCGTAGCATGGCGTAAACATGAACATGAAACATCCATGGCATGGCATAATACTTGGCATAGACATAAACAACATAAACATTCATAGCATAGCATCATACTTGGCCTAGACATAAACACAATAAACATCACCTCACAAACATTCTTAGCATGAACCTAAATAAAATCATGGCATCCTAACTTAGTACAAACATAATTAAATCATGGCTTCATAAATTAGCGTGAACATAAATAAAATCATGGCATCCTAACTTAGCATAAACATAATTAAATCATGGCATCCTAAACTAGCATGAACATAAATAAATCATGGCATCCTAACTTAGCATAAACATAATTAAATCATGGTATCCTAAACTAGCATGAACATAAATAAATCATGGCATCCTAAACTTAGCATAAACATAATTAAATCATGGCATCCTAAACTAGCATGAACATAAATAAATCATGCATAAACATACCTTGCATAAACTTGCTTTGCATACTATCCTTATCATAGATATAATGCATAACATGGATGGATGCATGTGGCAATTGTGCATATATATATAAGGATGCTTAATCTTTAAAACATTATTTTAAATACTTGAACATAATCATAACATTCATTGGGCCCTGGCTTGTACCACATTCATACATCATATGCGCGCATCCCTAAGTAGATACGAGGTAGCTAATCTCGACCTACTAGGGTAAGGATAGCTTCATCGGTAGTACCGAACCGTAAGGACAGCTTCATCGGTAGTCCAGAACCGTGGACCTTACTTAGGTCCGGTACAAGCCCATAAAATAAAATAAAATGCTTTCACATGCTTTTTCCTTCATCATCATTCATAGCATATTCATTCATTCATCATACTTGACATCATCGTTATACCTTAAAGACATGAACTTTAACTTCATTCTTCATTTTTATTCTTAAACATGACATATGTACACATCATTCCTAAAGCATGGTATACATACAAATTATTCATAAAGCATGGCATACATACATATCATTCATAAGACATGGCATACATACATATTATTCATAAATCATGGCACATGTCTAAACATTTATGACTTAACATATAATTCATGACATATAACTACGGGTTTGGTTAACATAGAACTTCTTCCATCTTACTTAAACATACATCTTGGTAACCTATACACAAGCATCTTTGTAGGTTTAACCCAACCCTAGCCCTAGGTTAGGTCCTTGGCCGAAAGCCCAAGGAACCATGGGTCCATGAAACTTCACATAACTTCCCAAACAACATCCCATACATACATACTAGGCCATAGGAAACATTTGATTCCATACTTAAGACCAACCCTAATCCTTTAACCCTAGTCCTGCTCTTGGCCGAAACTTCAAGTCCATGGGGCATGGAGAAATTTCATTAAAACCCCAAATCAATTGCTTAAACACCAACCATACCTTATCATAGGGCCATTGGGGCCCTTACTTGAAATAAGTCTTAACTTTCCACCCTATTAGGGTACTTGGCCGAAACCTATAGGGTCTCTAGGCCATGTGAAACATTCACATAAACACCCTCCATCTCCCTTATATCATGATAAAACATAAAACACATACTTGAGGTTTTAGACCCAACCCTACACATGGGTTCTTGATGTTGGCTAAAACCCTAGGGTATCCTAGGGTACCCCAAAAATTTCCAAAAACTATATTTAATCTCTAAACATCATAAGAGTACATTAAACAACATTATCAAGATTTTTAGCATCATCATGGACCCTAAAACCTAGTGGCCGAAACCCATAGGGTCTCTAGGGTGCTTAGTTTTGTTTCTTTCAACATCAAGTCCAAAAACCAACCAATAAATCATGCTAAAATATAAGGAACTATTATACCACAGGTAAGGGAGTCTTACCTTGGTTGATCTTGATTTTTAAATCTTAAAAGAGAAGGAAATTGTAAAATCTTTAGACCCTTGAACCCCCTTGTCCTTGTATCCTTGGGAAGCCTTTAGATCTTGGAGATGAGACCCTCTTGTGAAGCTTTTCCAAGGACAATTCCTCCTTATGGTGTTCGGCTAGGATGAGGGAAGGAGGAGGAAGAAAATGCAAAGTGATGGAAAGAAAAGATAACTCCCAAACCCCCCTCTTTATAGCCCATCAAGGAGGTAAATGAAGAGTCTCTCCATGACCCTTCATCTTCTTCTAAGCCTTAACCAATATCCACTTCATTCCCTCATAATATTTCCTTGCTAGGTGAGTTGGTTAGAGCATACATGGTTGTATAAGAGGTCCAAGGTTCAATCCTTGGTAGATGCACAAATTTTTTCCACTTATTTTATTTTATTTTCCTAGTATTTTCGAAAATCCCTTAAAAATTCCCCCATAATTATGTTAATATTTCTCATTAAAATCCCTTTATATTTATTTAAATTTTCACCTAAAATCCACCAATAATTATGGTACTAAAAAGCCCAATAAGGCCCATTAGTGCCCTTTTTCCCAATTTAAATGAGAAAACATGGATTTTCTAGGCCAAAGTTCGCATTAATATTTCTAGGTTCCTCAGACAATTATCTAGACATGCTTAATATTTTAAGGAAATATTAAGAAAATTTTTCGGGTCGTTACATACATGGCATAAACATAAACACAATAAACATTCCTAGCATGACATAATACATGGTATAAACATAACATAATAAACATTCTTAACATGGCATAATACATGATATAAACATAACATAATAAACATTCTTACATGACATAATACATGGTATAAACAGGTCTATAAAGTGTAAACCAACCCGTATGGCATAAACATAGGCATACTTCCTATCATAGCATATGAGCATCTTCTTAGCATAATCATGACATAGATCAATTACTCTCATGCATCTTTCTTAACATGAAGCTAAGCATAAAATCTTATTAACTTAGCATAATCCATAAAATGAATGAATGCATGAGTGGAATGCATATACATAAGGATGCTTAACCTTTTAAAAACATACTTTAAATGTTTAAACATAATCATCATATCATTGGGGTCCCCAGCTTGTACCACATACATACATCATAGCGCGCATCCCTAGCAAGTCCGATGTAGCGAGCCCCGACCTACTAGGGTAAGGACAGCATAGTCGGTAGTCCCCGAACTGAGGCATTCTTAAGGAGCCCATCCCTGTTGCACAACTCCGGTAGTGCCAGAACCGTGGACAGCATAGTCGGTAGTCCATAACCGGGGCGTTCTGAAGGTGCCCATCCCTTGGACCCATACTTTGGTCCGGTACAAGCCCATTATAAAGTAAAATACTTTACATGTTTCATCATTCATAAGACATTCATAGCATAACCATGTTACATAAAGCATGACTTAACACATGCTTGACCTTTCATTGTTCATACTTATTGCATAGCATCATGATGCCTGGAAGGCATGAGCATTATCTTCATTCATAAACATGGTATGCATCTTCTTTCATAAACATGGCATGCATCATTCTTATCATGAACATAAACATAACATACTTATCATGGCATCGTTCTTATCATGAACATAAACATAACATACTTATCATGACATCATTCTTATCGTGAACATAAACCTAACATACTTATCGTGGAATATTCTTATCATGAACATAAACCCAACATACTTATCATGGCATCATTCATATCATGAACATACACAATAACATGGCATGGTTCTTAACACAATATGAGCATATAACATAGCATGGTTCTCTACATAACATAAGCATACATTGGTAGGACTTCCATAAATATGCTACCTACTATCCAAGTGCATGGCATAAAACATAAGACATTCATAATAAACCCTATTAAGCATGGCATCCCATCATAACATACAACATAAAACATGGTGCTTAAGGTTAGGGTTATAGGTAACTTGAGTTCTACCACATGCTTGGACCTATATATATATATATATATATATATATACTTCATGATAAACATAAACCATCATTCTTTGAACTTTAACTCCACCCCAAACCCTAGATACATGGCTTGGCCGAAACCTATAGGGAGGAGTTCCATCAATTCCATAAACATGTAAGATAGCATAAGGTAAAGGAACAACCATACATCATCTATGAGACCATAGGAATCCATTGGGGCTCATGATTAGGGTTAACCCTAACCTTTAGCCTTCCTTCCTAGGGCTGGCCGAAACATGTAAGGTCATGGGGGCATGGAAAAATTCCATTAAAATCCCCAAACAATCATTAAACACCAACCATACATTACCATAGGGCCATTGGGGCCCTTACTTGAAATAAGTCCTAACTTTTTGCCCTATTATCAATCTTGTCCGAAACTTGTAGGGTCTCTAGGCCATGTGAAAATTCACATAAATCATCCTCCATCTCCCTTATATCATAATAATACACAATGTACATACTTGAAGGGTTAAAACTAACCCTAGCCATGGGTTCTTGAAGTTGGCCGAAACCCTAGGGGATCCTTGGGTACCCCAAAAATTCTCAAAAATTATATTTAATCTCTAAACATCATGAGGTCACATTAGACAACATTATGAAGATTTTTAGCATCATCATGGACCCTAGAATCCTAGTGGCCGAAACCCATAGGACTAGGGTTCTTGGTTTTGTTTCTTTCAACATCAAATCCCAAAAACCAACCAATATATCATGTTAAAAACATAAGGAACTATTATACCATAGGTGAGGGAGTCTTACCTGAGTTGATCTTGATTTTTAAACCTTAAAAGAGAAGAAAATTGCAATCCTTTGGACATTTGAACCCCCATGCCCTTGTATCCTTGGAAAACCTTTAGATCTTGGTGGTGAGACCTTCTTATAGAGCTTTTCCAAGGGAGAACCACCCTTGTGGTGTTCGGCTAGAATGATGAGGGAGGAGGAGAGGAAATGCAATTGATGGAAGGAAGAAGGTAACTCCAAACCCCCCTCTTTATAACCCATTAAGGAGGTAAATGAAGAGTCTCTTCATGACCCTTCATCTTCTTCTAAGCCTTAACCAATTTCCACTTCATTCCCTCATAACATTCCCTTGCTAGGTGAGTTGGTTAGAACATGCATGGTTGTACAAAAGGTCCAAGGTTCAATCCTTGGTCCATGCACCTTATTTTTATTTTATTTTCCTTTTATTTTCTATTATTTTCCCCAAAATTCCAAAAATTCTCTAAAAATTCCCCCATAATTATGTTAATATTTCTCATTAAAACCCCTTTATATTTATATTAATTGTTACCTAAAATTCTCCAATAATTATGGTACTAAAAAGCCCATATAAGGCCCATTAGTACTTAGTTTTCTCAATTTAAATGAGAAAATATGGATTTCTTGGCCACATTTTGTATTAATATTTCTAGTTCCCTCAGAAAATTATCTAGACATGCTCAATATTTTCAAGAAAATATTAAGAGAATTTTCCGGGTCGTTACAATCCATCCAAGAATTGCTTGGGCTCTCTCCTCTTCTTCTCTCCCTCTCTCTTGGCTGGCCATAGGCCTTCCTTCTTTCTTCTTGTCGTGAGCACAAGGAGAAGCATCAAGGCGACGAAGTTCTTCCTTGCGACGATCTTCCTCTTCGGCCAACCTTGGTGGTGAGTCTTTCGATTTGATTACTCTCTCGGTTTTCATCGTGTTCACGGAGAATCTAGTAGTTCTCGTGAACACGAAACTCATGGCTTAGCGAAGTCATCCCGACGATACTCGGCGTGGATACGAATAGAGGCGAAGCTTTCAAGGGACGGTAACGGTTGGATCTCGTCCCATCTTCCAAGTTACGCAAGGTAATTCGTAGAGTAATTTCCTTTTCTGCAAAAATTTTATATTACGATTATGTGAACACACTGCATGCTTAGGATATGTGTTAGAATAATTTAGAAATTATTGTAACGCCCCAAATTTTGGGGCTTGCTTTCGATTTTCATTAGGGCACAAAAATGTCGATATAGGTTATCAGATGGTATGACATTTATTTCATGAATGAATAGAATTATATTTTTGTGATGTCATGATTAAATGATATGTGATTTCATTAGAAAGAATTAGAATATGTAATTGCATAAATTAGAATATGTGATTTCATAAATTAGAATATGTGATTGCATAAATTAGAATATGTAATTGCATAAATTCGAATATGTGATTGCATAAATAGGAATATGTAATTTGCATTAATTATAATATGTGATTTGAGAATATGAGAGTAAATTGGGCTAATGGGCTTTGCAAAAGTGAAAACCAAAGAGGAGCAAAAATATGCTCTTGCCGAGAATCGAACCTTGGAACTCTTAGTAAGCAAAGCCTTGAAAAGCAACGAAGTAACCAATTCACCCAGCAGGGGATTGCTGAGAGAAAGGAAGGGAAATTCTTGTTAAGGGTTAGGGAATGTGAAAGGGTAGAGGAAGAGACTCTTGATGAGAAACCCCTTAGTGAAGAGACACTTGGAGAAGAGGCACCTTGCCTCTTCCCTTAGTATAAATAAGAGGGAATGCTAAGGGGCTAACCATCATTGTTGCAAACCCCTCACTCACTCTCCCTCTTCAATTTTCGAAAATCCAAGAGACTCCCTTTTCAATTTTCGAAAATTGAACTCCCTTCTCCCTCTTCAAGTTTCGAAATCCTAACTCCCCTCTCCCTCTTCAATTTTCGAAAATCCCAAGACCCCATTGAAGGTTTGAAACTCTTGCAAGGCAAGAAGAAGTCAAGGACCTCAAGAGCAAGGACAAGCACCTCCCCTCCGATCTAAGGGTATACCTTAAGGATATTTAGCGAAAGAGGTAAGTGCCCCTCACCTGTAGCATAATTGCTCTTGAATGATTTCTTCTCTTGTTGTTTTCGAAAATGGGGATTTGCCCTTGTGTAAGTTTCGGCCACCCCTTAGGGGAAGGCTTTGGTTACTCCTTGATGCATGAGAAGACCCCTTGGAACTTAGGGTATATTTATATGTTGTTTCCCTTCATGATGCCATGAACAAAAACTAGGGTTGAACATCCTACAAGATTCGGCCAAAGGAAAAGAAACTAGGGTTTAGGGTTTGGATGATTATCCTATGATGTATCCATGCTTAGTAGTGTAGACAAGGTGTTTGTATAAATGCTTGTGTGAAGGTTTGATTTCAAAAACCCTAATATCCCTACCCTACACTTTCGGCCAACCCTAGGAGAATTAGGGTTTAGGGTGCATGATTATCCTATGATGTATTCCATGATTAATATGTGGCATGATATGTATATGAGGTGTTTGTGTAAATGTTTGTGTGGAAGTTGATTTCAAAAACCATAGTTTCCCTATTTTACACCATTCGGCCAAGGCATGAAACTTTAGGGTTGTGAAGGTTAAACTACCCTATGAGATATGTTTAATGTTTAGTAGGACGATATGTATATGCATGTGATGTTTGAATGGATTGCTTGATTGGAAAAACTCAACTTGCTCTAGCATGGAACTTTCGGCCAAGGCATGAACATTAGGGTTTGTAAAGGTTGATTACCCCATGATGTATGCTATGCTTAGGATGATACATGATGTATATATATGTGATGCTTGTATGGGATGTTAAATGTCAAAACCTAGTCTATCCCTACCCTAGGACTTTCGGCCAAACCCTAGGTTTAGGGTTAAGAAGAACTCAATTAACCCATGAAATGCATGCTTTATACTATGCTAATTATCATAATTATGAATGCATACATATGCATAAGAATGAGCCCTTTAAGGCATGAACGAAGAAAGCTTAGGGCCTAAAGAATGCTTCCCTAGAAGGTTGGGACTAAGAGCATACTTTATGAAAATGAAGAACATGATAACTATTTTATTTTGTAATGGCTTGTACTATAGACTCTTAAAGCGAGTCAAATGATTATGATACTAGGCTGAAGGACTTTTGAGAAGGCCTAGTAAACCCTAGTGGTTCGGGATTAGCTACCTCGTTCCTATTTAGGGGCGCGCGCAAAACATGAAGTACAAGCCGGGCCCTAATGATTATGCTATGTTCAAGTATTATGTTTATATGTTTTCAAAAGAACCTTCCTATGAAGTTAACATGCTTAGATGTTTAACATGCTTAGATGATTAACATGCTTAAACGCTTACCATGCTTGAATGTGATATATTCTCTTACCTTTTTATGATATCCGGTTTTGTGAGTAGGACAGGGTCTTACTAAGCTATTGCTTATCGTTTAGTGTTTCCCCTTATGCTACAGATAAAGGACGCTAAACTATGGAGGCTGCGGGAGAAGGGCAAGTGTGTGTGTGATAGTGCTGGTGGATAAAAAGATCTTGCTCTTAGTTGTTTCAAGTTTTGGAACTTGTCATGTTAAACCCATGTTATGCTCTTTTTATATAATACTTGATGTCCATGCTTGCTTAAGTGTTCTGAAAAATAATTATGCTTCCGCTACATGAACCTTGCATGCTTTAATGATACATATGCCCATGCATAGATTAGATAGAAAAATATGAATGCATGCGTGTAGTTGTAATGTACGAAACTTAAAGTAGCGCCGCCGAATTCCTAGGGGATTAAGGGCGGGCGTTACAAGTTGGTATCAGAGCAGGTCTACCTCACCACTATCACACTCATCAAGCCCTCACCCTGCCGCTTCCAAGTAAGAACTCTAAACCTACTACTTCCTTTATGCATGATAGTATGTGCTACTCCTAGTTAATTATGCATGGATGTAGGAATAACTATTACCTCATACTAGTCTCATTTCTTATGAAGATGGCTAGGAGACGTAGTAATCGTCTTAACGGGACTGCCCCTCCACCACTTAACGAGACAACACCACCAATTAACGAGACAACACCACCACTTAACGAGACAACACCACCACTCAACGAGACAGTACCCCCACCAAATCTGGCACATGTTGTAACCGAACTACAACGCCAGATCGCGGAGCAACAACTGATCATCACTAACCTGATGAATCAGCAGGGGAACTCTACCACCCCACCACCAGTGAACCAGACGATTATTCCAGTCGCAACCCCGGTTATGCCAGCACCCCCGGCAGCCCCTGTCACGGTAGCCCGACCAGAGGCTTACCTAATCCAATGGCAGAGGCTGAAACCGGAAGGTTTCTCCGGTGCTGGTGAACCCTGGGACGCGCAGGCCTGGTTCAAAACAGTGGAAAGCACCATGGAATTGCTCGACTGGCCCGAGCAAGAGAAGATCAAATGCGCATCGTTCTGCCTTTCTGGAGATGCGCGTATGTGGTGGGAAAGAATAAAGACCAAACGCCAGGTGAACCAAATGACATGGAAGGACTTCGAATCGGAATTCTTCGAAGAATTCTTCCACATGCGGGTCACCAACCGGCATTTCGACGAGTTCACCGAGTTCCGACAAGGTGAGCTATCAGTCAGCGAGGCAATGAAGAAATTCAACAGACTGGGCCGCCTCTGCCCGGAGCTAGTCAGCACTGAGAATGAAAAAGTCAGACTTATGCTGAAGATGCTGCGGCCTGAAATTGCCCTGAATGCGGCCGGCGGGGTCAACCGGCCACAGACCACAGAAGAGCTGTTCAGCAGTGCTCTAATTGCTGAGCACTACCTGAATAACATCAACCAGCAAAAGAAGGTGCTGACTGAAAACAAGAGCCAAACCCAAGCCGGAGGTGAGAAGCCTCAGAATGATAGTTGGAAGGGGAACCACAATGGCAAGAGAAAGAACGACTCACAAAGTGGTCCCGCCAGCAAGCAAACCAAGATTGACCCGTGTGCTACATGCGGAAGGCCGCACCCAGGAGCTTGTCTCCAGGGGACAGGCAAGTGTTACAACTGTGGACGGGTAGGGCACAAGGCCCAAGATTGCCGCGCCAAAAAGCAAGCACCTCCCCAACCGCACGTACCACCGGTTGCGACGAATGCAAGGGTTTTCTCATTATCCAAGGAAGACGTGACGAATACATCAAATGTAGTCACAGGCCACTAAGTTGGACTAGTTTTGTATGTAGAATTATAAGACGGAATAAAATAAATTTTGGTGATATAATAAATAAGATCTCATCTACCCTATATTAATCATGCAACAAATAAGGACGAATATTAGGGGAAGCATAATATGAGTTGGGTTACCCATAATCACGATAAGTATATAATTACGATGTATGTGTATAATTATACCAAGGTTAGTACCCAGAATTGTTTTAGTTCGAGGACGAACTTTCTATAAGGTGTAGGGGATTGTAACGCCCCAAATTTTGGGGCTTGCTTTCGATTTTCATTAGGGCACAAAAATGTCGATATAGGTTATCAGATGGTATGACATTTATTTCATGAATGAATAGAATTACATTTTTGTGATGTCATGATTAAATGATATGTGATTTCATTAGAAAGAATTAGAATATGTAATTGCATAAATTAGAATATGTGATTTCATAAATTAGAATATGTGATTGCATAAATTAGAATATGTAATTGCATAAATTCGAATATGTGATTGCATAAATAGGAATATGTAATTTGCATTAATTATAATATGTGATTTGAGAATATGAGAGTAAATTGGGCTAATGGGCTTTGCAAAAGTGAAAACCAAAGAGGAGCAAAAATATGCTCTTGCCGAGAATCGAACCTTGGAACTCTTAGTAAGCAAAGCCTTGAAAAGCAACGAAGTAACCAATTCACCCAGCAGGGGATTGCTGAGAGAAAGGAAGGGAAATTCTTGTTAAGGGTTAGGGAATGTGAAAGGGTAGAGGAAGAGACTCTTGATGAGAAACCCCTTAGTGAAGAGACACTTGGAGAAGAGGCACCTTGCCTCTTCCCTTAGTATAAATAAGAGGGAATGCTAAGGGGCTAACCATCATTGTTGCAAACCCCTCACTCACTCTCCCTCTTCAATTTTCGAAAATCCAAGAGACTCCCTTTTCAATTTTCGAAAATTGAACTCCCTTCTCCCTCTTCAAGTTTCGAAATCCTAACTCCCCTCTCCCTCTTCAATTTTCGAAAATCCCAAGACCCCATTGAAGGTTTGAAACTCTTGCAAGGCAAGAAGAAGTCAAGGACCTCAAGAGCAAGGACAAGCACCTCCCCTCCGATCTAAGGGTATACCTTAAGGATATTTAGCGAAAGAGGTAAGTGCCCCTCACCTGTAGCATAATTGCTCTTGAATGATTTCTTCTCTTGTTGTTTTCGAAAATGGGGATTTGCCCTTGTGTAAGTTTCGGCCACCCCTTAGGGGAAGGCTTTGGTTACTCCTTGATGCATGAGAAGACCCCTTGGAACTTAGGGTATATTTATATGTTGTTTCCCTTCATGATGCCATGAACAAAAACTAGGGTTGAACATCCTACAAGATTCGGCCAAAGGAAAAGAAACTAGGGTTTAGGGTTTGGATGATTATCCTATGATGTATCCATGCTTAGTAGTGTAGACAAGGTGTTTGTATAAATGCTTGTGTGAAGGTTTGATTTCAAAAACCCTAATATCCCTACCCTACACTTTCGGCCAACCCTAGGAGAATTAGGGTTTAGGGTGCATGATTATCCTATGATGTATTCCATGATTAATATGTGGCATGATATGTATATGAGGTGTTTGTGTAAATGTTTGTGTGGAAGTTGATTTCAAAAACCATAGTTTCCCTATTTTACACCATTCGGCCAAGGCATGAAACTTTAGGGTTGTGAAGGTTAAACTACCCTATGAGATATGTTTAATGTTTAGTAGGACGATATGTATATGCATGTGATGTTTGAATGGATTGCTTGATTGGAAAAACTCAACTTCTCTAGCATGGAACTTTCGGCCAAGGCATGAACATTAGGGTTTGTAAAGGTTGATTACCCCATGATGTATGCTATGCTTAGGATGATACATGATGTATATATATGTGATGCTTGTATGGGATGTTAAATGTCAAAACCTAGTCTATCCCTACCCTAGGACTTTCGGCCAAACCCTAGGTTTAGGGTTAAGAAGAACTCAATTAACCCATGAAATGCATGCTTTATACTATGCTAATTATCATAATTATGAATGCATACATATGCATAAGAATGAGCCCTTTAAGGCATGAACGAAGAAAGCTTAGGGCCTAAAGAATGCTTCCCTAGAAGGTTGGGACTAAGAGCATACTTTATGAAAATGAAGAACATGATAACTATTTTATTTTGTAATGGCTTGTACTATAGACTCTTAAAGCGAGTCAAATGATTATGATACTAGGCTGAAGGACTTTTGAGAAGGCCTAGTAAACCCTAGTGGTTCGGGATTAGCTACCTCGTTCCTATTTAGGGGCGCGCGCAAAACATGAAGTACAAGCCGGGCCCTAATGATTATGCTATGTTCAAGTATTATGTTTATATGTTTTCAAAAGAACCTTCCTATGAAGTTAACATGCTTAGATGTTTAACATGCTTAGATGATTAACATGCTTAAACGCTTACCATGCTTGAATTGATATATTCTCTTACCTTTTTATGATATCCGGTTTTGTGAGTAGGACAGGGTCTTACTAAGCTATTGCTTATCGTTTAGTGTTTCCCCTTATGCTACAGATAAAGGACGCTAAACTATGGAGGCTGCGGGAGAAGGGCAAGTGTGTGTGTGATAGTGCTGGTGGATAAAAAGATCTTGCTCTTAGTTGTTTCAAGTTTTGGAACTTGTCATGTTAAACCCATGTTATGCTCTTTTTATATAATACTTGATGTCCATGCTTGCTTAAGTGTTCTGAAAAATAATTATGCTTCCGCTACATGAACCTTGCATGCTTTAATGATACATATGCCCATGCATAGATTAGATAGAAAAATATGAATGCATGCGTGTAGTTGTAATGTACGAAACTTAAAGTAGCGCCGCCGAATTCCTAGGGGAATAAGGGCGGGCGTTATAATTATTCATGCTTTTGTTTCCGCTGTATGTAATTATGTAACAATTACAATACGTGTTCGCGTCGGCATGCACCCGGTCCCAACAACTACAACATGAATGAAATTGATAAACCTTTGCCTGAGATGCTCAGTATGTTGAGAACTGCTGAGCCCAATCTCAAAAAAGCCAAGACCTGTAATGTACTGATGGTTAACAAGGGCAAAGGTAAATGGAAGTCTAAAGGCAAGGGTAAAACCCAAGCCAAAGGCAAGGCCAATTCTACTACATCCAAGGGCAAAGGCAAAGTGCCTAAGGAAGGGTCCTGCTTCCATTGTGGTGAGACCGGACATTGGAAGAGGAATTGCAAACTCTACCTGGAGGAAGCAAAGAAGAAAAGAAGTGAGACTTCTGCCTCAGGTATTTTTGATATTGAAGTCAATCTATCTATCTCTTCTTCTTAGGTATTAGATACCGGCTGTGCTTCTCACATTTGTACTAATGTGTAGGGCCTTCAAAGAGCTAGATCATTGACCAAGGGTGAAGTGGACCTACGAGTAGGCAACGGAGCAAGAGTTGCTGCTATTGCTGTAGGAACATATTCTTTGTCTTTGCTCACTGGGCTTATTCTAGAACTAGAAGAGTGCTTTTATGTACCTACATTAACCAAGAACATTATTTCAGTATCTTGTTTGGACAAGAAAGGTTTGTCGTTTATCATAAAGGACAAGTGTTGTTCTATAATGTTAAATGATATGTTCTATTGTAATGCACCACTGATAAATGGACTCTATCTTCTAGATCTAGAGAACCCAATCTATAACATAAATACCAAATGGTTCAAACCAAATAATTTGAACCAAGCATATCTCTGGCATTGTCGCTTAGGATATATAAATGAGAGTCCCATATCCCAGCTCCATAAGGATGGATTACTGGACTCATTTGATTTTGAATCATATGAGACATGTGAATCTTGTCTTTTAGGCAAGATGACCAAGACTCCATTTAGTGGACACGGCGAAAGAGCGACAGAGTTGTTAGGACTCATACATACTGATGTATGTGGCCCTTTCAATGTCGCAGCTAGAGGAGGCTATCAGTACTTCATCACATTCACTGATGATATCAGTAGATATGGCTATGTGTATCTTATGAGACACAAGTTAGAATCCTTTGAAAAGTTCAAAGAATTCAAGAGTGAAGTACAAAATCAACTTGGCAAAAGTATTAAGATACTTCGATCAGATCGAGGTGGTGAATACCTTAGCCAAGAGTTTCGTGACCATCTAGCAGAGTGTGGGATCATATCCCAACTCACTCCACCTGGAACACCACAGTGGAATGGTGTGTCCGAGCGGAGAAATCGTACTCTATTAGATATGGTACGAACGATGATGAGTCAGAGGATCTTCCTACTTCCTTCTGGTGTTTCGCTCTAGAGACAGCTCTTTTCACACTTAACCGAGCTCTATCAAAGGCTGTTATAAAGACACCATATACGATATGGACTGGGAGGAGTCCCACGATGTCTTTTATGAAGATTTGGGATTGTGAGGCTTATGTTCGACGTCAAGTCTCAGATAAACTAGGACACAAATCTGACAAGTGCTATTTTGTAGGATATCCCAAGGAAACGAAGGGATATTACTTCTACAATCCCACACTAGGCAAAGTGTTTGTCACTAGAAATGGTGTTTTTCTAGAAAGAGAGTTTATTTCTAGAAGAATTAGTGGGAGTAAAATCCATCTTAAAGAAGTTCAAGATGCAAATGGTACTGAGGCCTTGATGGACATTGAACAGAGATTGTTGCACAAGAAGTTGTGGAACAACAAGCTGTTCAGGTAGACCAACCTCTTTGCAGATCTGATATGATACGTCGTCAGCCTGAGAGATACTCATTTCTCTTGTCTGATCATAATGACGTTATGCTTCTTGAGTTAAACGAGCCTACATCCTATCAAGAAGCTGTGATGAGCCCAGATTATGAGAAATGGCTAGAAGCTATGAGGTCCGAAATGGAATCCATGTACACTAACCAAGTATGGACTTTGGTTGATCCACCTGAGGGGATTAAACCCATTGGGTGTAAGTGGGTCTTTAAAAGAAAGACTGACATGGATGGTCTTATGCATACCTATAAAGGGCGATTGGTAGCTAAAGGTTTCAAGCAGATTCATGGTATCGACTATGATGAAACCTTTTCACCAGTGGTGATGTTTAAGTCTATTCGGATCATGCATACTATTGCAGCTTACCATGATTACGAGATCTGGCAGATGGATGTCAAAACCGCATTCCTAAATGGGAATCTACTCGAGGATGTGTACATGACACAACCTGAGGGTTTTGTAGATCCAGAGCATGCTGGAAAGATATGTAAGTTGCAAAGGTCCATTTATGGGTTAAAGCAAGCTTCTCGAAGCTGGAATCTTCGATTCGATGATGCAATCAAAGCGTTTAGTTTAATCAAGAATGAAGATGAACCTTGTGTCTACAAGAGGGTTAGTGGGAGCACAGTTATCTTCCTGATCTTGTATGTAGATGACATACTCCTCATTGGGAATGATATCCTTTCACTACAGTCTGTGAAGATGTGGCTTGGGAATTGCCTCTCAATGAAGGACTTAGGTGAAGCAGCGTATATCCTAGGCATTAAGATCTATAGAGATAGATCTAAGAGATTGCTTGGCTTGAGTAAGAGTACATATATTGACAAGGTGCTTAATCGTTTTGCCATGCAGAATTCCAAGAAGGGATTTTTGCCGATGTCACATGGTGTGAGTCTTTCAAAGACTCAATGTCCCTCTTCTACGGAGGAGAGAAACCGTATGGATCATATCCCTTATGCATCCGCTATAGGGTCTATCATGTACGCCATGCTTTGTACTCGTCCAGATGTCTCGTATGCTTTGAGTATGACGAGCAGGTACCAGTCAGATCTAGGTGAAAGTCACTGGACAGTTGTCAAGAATATTCTTAAGTACTTACGAAGGACGAAAGAATATTTCTTGATATTTGGAGGCAATGAGGAGCTGGCTGTAAAGGGTTACAGTGACGCAAGCTTCCAAACAGACAGGGATGATTTCAGATCGCAGTCAGGGTATGTATTTTGCTTGAATGGTGGCACTGTGAGCTGGAAGAGTTCGAAGCAGGACACAGTCGCAGATTCTACAACAGAGGCCGAGTATATTGCCGCGTCAGAGGCGGCAAAAGAGGCTGTTTGGATCCAGAAGTTCATTACAGAGCTTGGTGTGGTTCCAAGCATAGCAGACCCAATAGACCTCTATTGTGACAACAATGGGGCTATTGCGCAGGCTAAGGAACCTCGCTCTCATCAGCGGACCAAACACACACTACGGCGCTTCCATCTCATTCGAGAGATCATCGATAGAGGAGATGTGAGGATATGCAGAGTACACACTGATTCTAACATCGCAGATCCTTTGACCAAGTCTTTGGCATAAAAGAAGCATGATGGTCATACCAGGTCACTGGGTATTAGATATTGCAGTGATTGACACTAGTGCTAGTGGGAGATTGTTAGTAGGAGCTCTAGAGCCAATTATGTGATGAATGACTGTGGACATTTTTGTATCATATTCGATCATTAATAAAGGCAGGTTTGGTTATTATACTTAGTTTGTATTTGTGCCAAATAACTAAGTATAATAATGTCCTTGGGTAGTAGGTTCTTATCTACATTATATCGATTGGTTGAATCGATAGTGAGATAATATAGAGAACACTACTCTAAATCATTCCTAGTCAAGTATTAATATTCAAGGACAATATTAATACATGGAGACTAGCATGTAGGTCAACTGATGACTTGAGCACACAAGTCATGGATATGTCATATCAAGTTGACACATGGGTATTCATTGGAGAATGTGTACTGAATGACCCGCCATGAGAAAGTTTCATAGATTGTCATATGAGTATCATAAACATTCTCATGTGACTATTGGTATGAATAGTCCTTAGACCTGAATTCACTAGGGTTCCCTACATAAGGAGTTATGTACTTTGGTATCGTCAAACGTCACCCGTAACAGGGTGGACTATAAAGGTGATCACTGGGTATGTAATGAATTATGCGGAGGGATGTGAGTGATGTAGATGGGATCTATCCCTCCCATATGACGGGAGTGATATCTGTGGGCCCCTTGATCGAGTAGGACTGCTAAAACGCATGGCCATGCTCAAATGATTCAATATGAGATATTGAGCTCATTTGTTTGAGTGAGTCTACTCGGGGATCAAGAAACACAAGATTGATTGAGGATGACACGGTCTATGCCTCATTGGTCAATCTAGATATCAAGGATAGAAGGACAAGGTCATACATTGCCATAGTCACGGAGGTTAAGTCGGATCTCGACTTTCTTGTTACTTGGGTAGCATTGATGCATTGCTAGATGCCGCTCATTGCTTTTGTGCCTAAATTGGTTTAGACATATTGCCAATGTTACGAGAGCCTATTGGGTCACACACTAAGGACACGATGCTTCGGAGATTAATTGATCTTGATTTGGCTAAGATTTAATTGGAATTGGATTAATTGAGTTAGACTCAAGTGAATCCAATTGGATTATGCATTGAGATCTAATTTGAGTTAAACTCATTTAGATTAGACTCAACCACATTTGGATGAAATATTAATTCATTAAAATGTTTAATGAATTAATAAGAGAGGAAGATGGAGAGTTTCTCACCATTAGAGTGTTACATGAAAAGTTAGAGAGTTACATTAAAATGTTTAATGAAGGGAAGTTTAAAAGGCAAAAACTCCTCATGATATGAGTATAAATGAGTTTTCCCTTGTCATTTGTATGACAACTTCTCATTTTCTTTCCCCTCTTCCTTCTCTTCTCCATCTTGGTCGAAACCCACATCTTGGGTTCTTGGTGTTTTATGAACTACCTCAAGTTGTTAGCACAACTAAGGTAGTTCTTCTCCAAAGTAGAGATATCGTGTTCGTGTGGATATGAATAGAGGCACAGACACTTGAACGTGCAAGAGATCCGGCGGTGCTTGGACGAGCGGGATAAACGTAAGGGCACGCTCCAAAGGTATACGCTTTAGATAGATCTATTAGATAGATGATTTCGTATGAGTTTTTCTTTCGCATGGATCGCTCGAGGGATCTTGTTTCCGTTGCATTTTTGTGTTTATGTCGTCTAAAGATCCCAACAGAAGGCATTTTGCAGAAGGATTCAGGGATGGTGATGATTAATCTCCCAATCTCAGCTAAGCACTCAGATTTGGACAAATTTGAGCATTTATCAGAAAATTCAGATCAGGAGGAAGATGAAAGTTTCTGGGAAAATCAGGAGATTTCAAATGAGGCTGGTTTTTCTAAATCTTTTGAGATGGAGGAGGATTTTGACGATGCAGGGACAGAACAGATGCAAAGAAGCTTCTCTTCATCTCTGTTGGACAGCACAGGCATGAGGAAAAGGCTTCTTAGGGAGTATAAAAAAACTGACAAGAGCAAATTTCTGCAAGGGAATAAGTTTCGTAGGGAGGATGAGACTCTAAAAGAATTTACTGAACCAGAAAACTCAGAAACTAGGGTTGATACACAAGTTCAATTGCCATTACCAGATGCTTTAAATATAAATAAAGGGAAAAATGCCCTTATTTAAATTAATGCACCAATTGGTGCCCGGAGAGAGACTAGAAGCAAAACCCAAGCGCAGAGGCTTGCCTCCTCTTCAATTCTCTAATGTCAGGAATCATTTGGAATATTAGAGGGATAAGGAATAATGCATCTATGCGTCAAGTGCTCTTTTTGAAGAAACTTCACCATATCAATTTTCTGGGAATTCTGGTACCGTTTATCGAACTAGATGAAGCATTTATTACTAGACAGTTGGGTTTTGAAGCAGGCATTGCCAACTGCTCAGGCAAAATCTGGTTTTTATATGATTCAAATATTGTATGCAGGATTTTATTAGATCATGAGCAGTTTTTGCATCTAGAAGTAAATTCTCAACTTTTTCCCATTAGTATGATAATCACAGTGGTATATGCTAAATGTACTCAGCTGGAGAGATCTTTTCTTTGGGAGAAACTTTTGGATATCCGACCAAAAAATGATGCCTTCTGGCTAATAGGAGGAGACTTCAATGTGATCTCTAATCCTAGTGAATCTTCTAAAGGTTGCCTTTCTAAAATGGAGCCGGTAAATGATTTTAACGAGTTCTTAATGTTATCTGGACTGTTGGATGGTGGTTATGTGGGTGACAAGTTTACATGGACAAATGGCAAAATTTGGAAACGTTTGGATAGAATACTGATTTCACCTGCTTGGCACAGTCAGGAGCTCTTGGTACGGATTAAACATCTTAGTAGAGCGGCTTCAGATCATTGTCCACTATTGATTACATTCCCTGGGTTTACAAAGCTGGTTGCCTCCTTTCGGTTTCAAAACATGTGGGTAAAGCATCACAATTTTTTGCAAACTGTTAGGCTAAACTGGATGCTGCCATCTCCTGCTTCTGGACGGATCAAACTACAACACAAACTAAAAAGGCTTAAATCACATTTGAAATGGTGGAATTGGGAAGTTTTTGGAAATATACATGATAATATTAAGAAGGCAGAAGAGCTTTTTGTGGTTGTGGAGAGGAATTTTGATTTAGACCCTACGGAAACAAATAGGCTAAACAGGGCAAAACAACAAGCAATACTTTTCCAAACCCTTAATATGGAAGAGGCCTTCTAGAAACAAAGGGTTGCGATCAAATGGGCAGTGGAAGGTGAAAGAAACACAATGTTTTTTCATGGTTTGGCGCAGAAAAGAAGAGTGGCAAGCAGGATTTTTAGGATATGGGAGGAGGGTGTATGTTTAGATAAACCAGAACAAATTATGCATCAGCTGCGGTTTTCTTTGAGAAGCTGTTAACTGGAGAAGATTTCAAATGTGATTCTATGAACTTTGATTGCGTTCCAACTCTCATAACTGATGGTGATAATTCTAATCTTACAGTACAGCCAACTTTGGAGGAGATTAAACAAATTATATGGGAGATGGGTAGAGACAGTGCGGCTGGTCCATATGACATTTCAGTAGAATTTTATGTGGCCTGTTGGGAAATCATAAAAGAAGATGTGCATGAGGCAGTTTTAGATTTTTTCCATGGGAGTTCAATGCCCAAAGGGATGACAGCTACCACCATAGTTTTAATTCCCAAGGTAGACAACGCACAGCAGTGGAAGGACTTCCGACCTATTAGCTTGTGTAATGTCTCTAACAAAATTATTTCTAAACTAATCTCTTCAAGGTTGGGATAGATTATGGAAAAAATGATTTCCCCCTCGCAAAGTGGATTCGTAGCAGGAAGATTAATTTCAGATAATATCCTTTTAGCTCAAGAACTGAATCACAAGTTGAATTATCATGTTAGGGGTGACAACTTGATTTTAAAGCTGGATATGGCAAAAGCTTTTGACAGAGTTCAATGGAGTTTTTTGTTCAGAGTTATGGAGGCTTTCGGCTTTTCTGATCTCTTCATAGGGCTAATCCGTCGCTGCATCACTGAATGTTGGTTCTCTATCAAGGTGAATGGACATTTAGCAAGTTTTTTCCATTCAAAACGAGGATTAAGGCAAGATGACTCTTTATCCCCTCTTCTATTTATAATTGCTGCTGAATTTTTATCTAGAGGTTTGGATAAATTATTTTGCAAGTTCCCGCAGTTATATTTTATTACAGGATATGATGCCAAAATATCACACCTAGCATATGCGGATGATATTATGATTGTAATGAATGGGGTTGTTAACAATGTCAAAAGAATGAAGAAATTTTTAGATGCATACGAGATCTCCTTAGGACAATCTGTTAATGATGGTAAAAGTCTTTTTTTGTCTGCAAAGAACATCAATAGCACCCGGAGAAATCAAATTGCAGCGATCACGGTTTCATGGAAGGCTCTCCTCCTATTATATATTTAGGGGTCCCTATTGCTGCTGGAAACAGGAAGTCAAGTTATTTCCATCCATTAATTGAGAAGGCACGGAATAAACTTCCTGGCTGGAATATAAAAAAACTAACATATGGTGGTCGCTTGACACTTATACAGAGTGTGCTATCCTCGGTTCCTCTATACACTTTACAAGTTCTCCTTCCTCCTTTATCAGTTCTTTACCATCTGGAAATGATTTTTGCAAATTTCTTTTGGGGAACAACTCACTTAAGTAGAAAGACTCATTGGGTGGCATGGGCAGAGGCTTGTAAGCCGAAATCAGAAGGAGGTCTGGGTATAAGGAAGCTATCAGATATTGCTATAGCAACTGCTATGAAACTCTGGTTTAGATTTAGAGAGCAGAAGACTCCTTGGGCAGCTTTCTTAACTGAAATGTATTATGGAAGGAGATCACCGGTTGTAGTTTCAGAAAATTGGAAATGCTCCCCTTTTTGGCGCAGGCTGATCAAAATACGCAGCTTAGCAGAGAAGAATATTGGTTGGATCATTGGACATAGAGAGCTTAATTTTTGGTATGACACTTGGTTGGATCAAGGCCCTTTATATCAACATCTTACGGTAGTTGGAAATCCAGATTGTAAAGTGGCAGAGTTCATAAATGATGAGGGATGGAAAGTGAATAAATTGAAAGAGGTGGCGCAGGCTGGAATTGTGGAGGAAGTCTTAGAGGTTGCGGTGCCTGTTCTGGAGGATAACTCAGCTCATGTAGAGGATCTTGCTAATACTTTGGATAGTATTGTTTGGAAGCCTGCATGGAATGGCAAATTCTCTTCAAAATCTACTTGGAATTGTGTCAGAAATGCATAGTCATCAGATATGATTTAGGGGGCTTGCTGGAGTAGTTGTTATACCCGAGTATATCAATTTTCATTTGGCAGTTTTTAACAAAGCTCCTACCAGTGGATGAGATATTACAAAATAGAGGTGTACACCGAGCTTCAAAATGTCTTTGTTGTAAGTCATTTGAAACTTGGGACCACTTATTTTTTAATAGTGTGGTTGCCAAAGAGGTATGGACATATTTTGCACAATTATTTGGAGTTGACAGGTTTTTATTCTTTGATAGTTGGCGAATGGGATCAGTCTGGGCACGGGATGGACATATTAAAGAGACCACACCTTTCTTGGTTGTGTGGTTTCTATGGAATGCTAGAAATGAAGCCAAGCACCAAGGGATACAACCAATGGCAGTCAAAATCATATGGAAGATCAAAAGTTATATACATTTAGGAATGATATCAGGATTGATCAAGTAGTATCATTGGAAGGGATGTAAAATCGCATCTCAAGGGTTGGGGTTTCAGGTAACTAATAGAGCAATAACCACAATCTCAAGGGTGTATTAGAGGAAACCGGGCCATGGGACTTTTAAATTAAACACAGATGACTGCTCTAAAGGAAACCCGGGACCTTCATCATATGGTGTCATCATCAGAAACCATGCAGGATAGACTCTACTGACTAAATGTGGATTGATTAGCATCGGAACAAAGATCAGGCAGAACTAAAAGCAATATTAACAGGTTTTGAATTATGTGTGAAAAATCTTTGGTTCCCCCTTTGGCTTGAATCTGATTCACTGGTAGCATTGAAGATTTTAAAATCTTTTCACTTCCCTTGGGAATTACATAATTTGATTCTTAAAATCAAGCATATAATACGGAAATATCGAGTACAATTTACACATGTGTATAGAGAAGCAAATGCAGTTGCGGATCACCTTGCAAATCAAGCTTTCCTTAAGGGCAAAGTTAGGGAAGTCACAGGGATAGATAAGACTCTTTTTGGCATTTGTAAACTTGATAGGATTAATCTACCTTATATCAGATTCTCCAATAAATCAATTGAAGGAACTAGGCAAGGGTGATGTACTACCAAAAAGTATCAAGGATATTAAATTGCACTGATGGTTTTTGAAGGCTGATGGCTTTTTTGAAACATGGAACTGGATGGAGGAGGTTTCCTTCAAAATTAAACAGATCAGGCTTAGTTTGCTCGGGCTTCATCAGCTGACTCACCTACCCTATTTGGGTTGAGTAGTTTGATGAAGCTGATTTGGATGTACTGTGATACTACTAAACCTAACAAGAGGGGAGAAATGTCCTATCCTTTTTGGTATCTGAAATTGTGGCTAGTGATACTACTGTTAGTGATATGAGAAAAATATCCTAAGACAATCAACTTATGATTGTAATCGTTTATATTAATAAATAAATATTCTCTATTTGAGTATACATGTTTATGTATTTGATTGAGATCATAAACTCATTTACTGAATGCCCGCAATACAATTCACAGCATGAGAGAATTTGTGATGAATTCACAACTAGTGATTATCTCTACATGTGCAATTGTGAAGTATTGAAATTGTCCCTAGTCGATGAATTGATAAATACGGACACTATAAATTCTGTTGAGACTAGCATGGGTTATTCTCTAATCAGTTGATTCTCACTGGCTGGTGACATTGGGATGCCCGGAGATAAACATGAATGCTAGTTAAGGGAACTAGTTCATTGGAGTGACTGGCTGTAAAACTTCATATGGTAGTCTACATATAGATATGTCAATGAAGTTCTTACTGCAGCTTAAGTGCGATGTTCCTTTAACTTGCGGTGTTCAAGTCATCTTGGTCATGGAGACTTATACTTTGACATCTTAAGCAAGCATCTCCAAGGAGATGTGGACCCAGGATGATTGGGTATAAGCCGAAGTGCCCGAAGATGTTTGAACAACCTACAAAGGATTCACCACTCCTTGCGAGGAGATGTATACCCAAGGCCTATCGTCGGATTGTTACTCGAAGCCTCTGGCCAGAGCATGACATGTTCAGAGTATGAATCTCTTAAATACATGAGAGTAATTAGAATCCGTAGGACGAGAAAACGTTACATGGGCTAGGTGTGACGTAGTCAGCCTAGTGGGGACTGACACACATAGACCATGTCCTGAACCAAGTGGGTATAAGATGGTGAAGGGAATGGGGCACGATTCATTATAGCTGCTGAAGGGTTTCAGAATAGTTTCTGAGGTCAAGCGTTGATCTTTTGATTAATTGGGGATCATTATGTACTACTAGGTGCCACTCATGATCGTTCTATAATTGGTTAATTATAGACGGCCATCATAAATCGAAAGCCTATTTAGTCACACGCACTACGAGTAATCCGAGGGATTTAAAACGAGTTGAAAATTGGATTCTCCAATCAAGAGAGATTACGTTTGGTTAAGCCAAACGATAAGTCGAATCTGAATTTTTTAAAGACGCATCGGAAGCGTAAAATGGCTATGTCTTTTGAAGACTTAATAGATGAATTAAATAAGTTTAATTCATTGGGGCGTGACTTGAATGGGCCGGCCAAAGAGGGTCTCCATCCTCTTTTCTTGGCTGGCCACAACAAAGGGAGAGAACCAAGTTTTTGGCTCAATTTATAAAATAAACCAAGTGTGGTTTGTTTTATAAAATTATGGATGATATAAATTTTTATATAATAATCCAAGGTTTGGTTTCTTTTTCATAGAAATTAAAATGAACCATGGATTGATTTATTTTATTTTATAAAATCAATCATGGATTGATTTACCATGATAAGAAAATTTATTCCATAAGAAAAAAGAGACTTGGTTGATTTTTATCATGAATTAAAAATGATAAAACTTGGCATGATGGAATAAGTCATAGACAATTTATTGCATATGAAAAAAGAGACTTGGTGGTTGAGAGGCCACTATATAAAGGACCCAAGGCAAGACTTGAAAATCAATCGATGTATTCTTGCTTGGGCTGCATATGTAAAGCGGACTGTATCAGACAAATTGGATGCTAAAGATATGGACTCTACTACTCCATATGAGACGTGGAATAGTAAGAAACCTCATTTATCTCACCTAAAGATATGGGGTTGTCTACTTATGTAAAGCGGACTGTATCAGACAAATTGGATGCTAAGTCTGATAAATGTCTATTTTTGGATACCCTAAGGAAACGAAGGGTTACCAATTCTATCATCCCTTGGAACAAAAGGTGTTTGTTTCAAGACATGCTGTATTTCTAGAAAAAGAATTTCTTTTATAAGAAAACAGTGAGAGTAGCATTGAACATGAAGAAGTTCAAGAAACTCCAATAGACATTATAGAGACACTTAGTCTAGACCCACAACCAATAACTCATAATGATGAGCTTCCAGTTGAACCTAAAATGACACCACTTCTTCGTAGGTCTGATAGGACACGCAATATTCCAAAGAGATACGGATTTCTCATAAGTGAATCGAACGACGTGTTAATCATTAACGATGACGAACCTATCAGTTATGAAGATGTTCTGAAAAATTCAGAAAGGGATAAATGGTTTGAAGCCATGAAGTCAGAAATGGATTCCATGTACAAAAATCAAGTATGGGACTTGGTTAACCCACCTGAAGGGATTAAGCCCATAGGGTGCAAGTGGGTTTTCAAGAAGAAAATCGACATGGAAGGTAATGTTGTTACCTTTAAGGCTAGATTAGTGCCAAAAGGATATTGCCAAAAACAAGAAATTGATTATGACGAAACCTATTCGCCAGTAGCTATGCTTAAATCCATTCGGATGCTCCTGGCCGTAGCAACTCATTATGATTATGTGATATGGCAAATGGATGTGAAAATTTTTTCCTTAATAAAACCTGCTTGAGAATGTATACATTGTTGGATCGAGAGAGACGATAGAGGGGGGGTGAATATCGTTAACGTTTTTCGGAAAAACTTAGAGCAAATACGCAGCGGAAATAAGAAAACACAATCACACAGAGACACGATCGATTTTACTTGGTTCGGAGCCTGGGTCGACTCCTACTCCAAGGCTCACGGTCGTTGACCATTTACTGAGGGCAATTCTATAATCGCGCAAAGATTCTTACAAAGGATTACAGTTCTAGTACAGTAGTAGTATAACGGAAATAAAAAATTAGTTCTTCATTACCGACGTTCGATATGGGATGTTTCTCGGAGTAGAGGGATGTCGTCGGCACTTTCGTGTCGAGTTGGAAGGTTTCTGGAGCGAAGCGCAGGAGCAGAAGAACGTTACAGCATTGGAAGATGTGTTGCTCTGAAGCTTGGGGTCGAGGGCCCTTTTATAGGCCCTGGGGGCTCCCGGAACGTCGGGGGCGCCCCCCCACGTGTCACTCGATCCGTCTCGGTCTCGGTCAGCTTCTGATCCCTTCAAACTTGGGATAAGATCTTGACCGGGGCGCCCGGGGCGCCCGGGACGCTAGGGGCGCCCGGGTTGACCGGGTCAAACCTTATCCCTTGGCTTCGCTGGCTTCTACTTCGATGGTTTGCTATTGGGGGCGCCCGGGATGCTGGGGGTGCCTGGGAGCAGCGGGGACGCCCGGGAGCACGGGGGCGCCCCGCCCAGCAGCTGTTCGAAGCCTTCCTTACTTACATTGTTTTGTATGCACCTTGGGGGCGGCCGGGACACTCTGGGCGCCCTACTCAGCCACTGCCTCACTCCTTTGAGGCTCTCTAAGCTGCAGACACTCGTTCCTTTGGTCATGCATCCACGATTAGTCCAAACAACATAAAATAATAATGTGTTAGTTTATACAGCATTAGCTGTCTTGGTTCAGACTTTGGGCCTCCAAAATGGAGCCCTAGGTCGAACCGACGCCTACTGTTCCCTCGACGGGGAATGCGTCCTCATCTACTCCTCTCGGGAGAATATACCTGATGCAAACCGCTCCTCTGGTTGGACATTTGCCTAGCGGTCCTTCGCCAGGTCTTGGATACCAGGCTGTCCTTCGCCCGGTGCCTAGCAGTCCTTCGCTAGGGCTTTGTATCCTGACATTCCTTCGCCAGGTGCCTAGCATTCCTTCGCTAGGGCTTTGTATCCTGGCAGTCCTTCGCCAGGAGCCTAGCAGTCCTTCGCTAGGGCTTTGTTTCCTGGCAGTCCTTCGCCAGGTGCCTAGCAGCCCTTCGCTAGGACTTTGTTTCCTGGCAGCCCTTCGCTCGCCAGGTGCCTAGCAGCCCTTCGCTAGGACTTTGTTTCCTGGCAGCCCTTCGCCAGGTGCCTAGCATTCCTTCGCTAGGGCTTTGTTTCCTAGCAGCCCTTCGCCAGGTGCCTAGCAGCCCTTCGCTAGGACTTTTCCTGCACACTTGAGTAACATTGTTAGATCACCAATAATACTTAACTTTGAACCCTTTGCCAATATCAATACAAGGTTCGATATGGTGCTTCCTGCACCAACAATCTCCCCCTTTTTGATTTATGACAACACAATTCAAAGTTAAGTAAAAATTATGACAGTTAAGCAAGAAGGTTAAGACCAGTAACACATAGCAATTCTGAATAGTCTAATACCAATGTAAAAATTTTCTCATACTCATACTCCCCCTGAATAATTGTTTTATAAAACAATAATTAACTTAACTCTTAACTTTGACCTTTCCTCCCCCTTTGACATATATCAAAAACAAACATGGGTGAACAAGGTATCTAATAGGGATTTTTGAGTTTTTCTAAGTGCTTCATGTTTTTGACAATGTGTTTTTCAAAAATAGAGTAAAAGCATTTTTAAAACTTTTTACACTTAGATAATTTTCCATTATGAAAGGTTTTGCAAACCTAACTTTTGTTAAATAACTTTTACTTACAAGGCTTTGCAAAAAGAATTTTACTTAGGAAAAATTTTGAAGTCAAATTTTCCAAAAAAAATTCAACTTTGAGAATTGGGAAAAATTAAAAAAAAATTTGCACACTTAGAAGAATTTGCTTGGAAATACTTTGTGTATTTTGAAAAACAAAATATTTAAGAAATTTCTAGACAAGTTTTTCACCAAAAACTTTACTTAGAAATATTTGCCAAAATTTTCAAAAAGTTTTTACTCAGACAAATTTTCTTTACTAAGAAAAATTTTACTTAGGAAAAACATGCACTTTAAGAATTTTTGGAACACATTTTTTAAAAAAAAATTAAACAAAATTTCCTTTTTCTCCCCCTTAATGTGAAATTCTTCTCCTTATTTTTTAGATCATTTCTAAGTTCAGTTTTGAAAAAAGTATTTTGAAAAACTTTTGAGTATCACAAAGGAAATTCTAAGTTAAGAGCAACTCGAAGTTTTCAATAAAGTTCCTTTGAAAAGTGAAAAAGTTTATGGAAGAATTTAATTTTCACTTTTTCTACTCTCCCCCTTGGCCATATATCAATAAAGAATTCTTGAAAAATATATTTTGAAAGAAGTTTTAAGGAGAAAGTTTGTGTATCAGAGCCTATGAGTTTTGAAAACATAAAAATACTTAGTATAATTCTTGAAGGCATAGCAAAAAGGCTTAAATGTCCAGATTAAATCCATTTTGAAGAGTATTGTGCAGTTCTGAAAAATATTTTGTATTTGTAAGAAAGTATTAGAAAGATTTTCCTTAAAAAAAGATTTTTCAAGTACATTTGAGATTATGATTTGAAACACATAAGTACTTTTAGAAAAGTATTAGACTTTGAAAAATATGAGTAATTTTTGAAACGTATTAGATTTTGAAAAATATAATATTTTACTTGACTAGGTTTCTTTTCTAGTTTGACACAATCCTAGGAAGCCTTGTTGACTACAAGGACATTTTCCTAAGTGCCCTGGAAATTCTCTAACCCAAGTAAATATTATTTCAAAAACAATTTCATAAGCCACAACAATAATGGTATTTTGAAAGACTTAAATTTTCAGCAAGGATTTTGAAGATATAGTTCATGAAAATTTGTTATTAAATAATTCTTTTGACCTCCCTCTAAACTTGACTCAGTTCTGGGAAGCTTGTTGACCACAAGTACTCTTCCTCTAAGCCTTTAGGGTTCAGTTCAGATCAAAGGAATTATCTAATAATTTCAACACAGATGATTATCAATAAAAACTTTTTAGAAATTCTTCTTTGATTCAGCCTCCCCCTAAATTTGACACATCCTAGGAGTCCTTGTAGATCATTAAGTAGACCTCCTTTGTGTCTTTAGGGTTTATCAAAATCAAGAGAATAGTTTTGAATAAAAGTATGGTAATTTTCAAGAAGATAATTTTAGAAAATTCAATTTGGAATGAAGAGAATTTTTTTAAAGAAGAAGCCCCGAAAACAAAATTTGAAATGACAATGGTATTTTGAAATATAGTATTTTTGAGCTTCTTCTAATTTGATCTCCCCCTAGATCTGACACAGTCTGGCTTTTATCTAAGTTCCTTAAGGGGTTTCATTGTTGAGCAAGTTTGACTATATTGACTAGGGTTGACCTTTTTGACCAAGTTTGACTAAGTTGACTATGATTGACCAATCAATAACTAAATCAAACAAGCCCTAGATTATATTTAAAATGAGTCTATTGAGATATTTTAACATGAAATTAAAAAAATGTTAGAATTGAAAGAGTAGGGTACCGAAAACTAAAAAAAGAGATAATTTTGAATAACTTTTGAAAACATTTTTTATTTAAAAAGATAGTGAATTATGCTTTTAGGTCCTAGATGTCTCACCCAGTTCTACATGATCAAGCATGTTAACCTTATGGGTTTTGTGAGACAAAAATAGAAGTAAGGATTTTACATTGAAAAATCATGATTAATTTTGAAAAACTGAATTAACTTTGAAAACCATTTTAATGAATTTTAGCTTTATTTGAAAAAGTAGTTGAGTCTAAGATCAATTGAAATTTGTGTTAGATTTGAATTTGACAAGAAGTAACTTGAATTTGAATTTCAAAAATTGGCTTCCAGGTCTTGGCGAGGCACTAGGCCTTCTTTGGCCATAGCCTTATTGGATCATCAACCCTTTCCTAGACAAAGCCTTTTAGTGAAATTTCATCTTCAAAATTACTTTTTGATAAATTCTGGTCTAACTAGTTTGGGTCATAGATCGGTAGCTACGGCTAGTTCCGCCAAAATGGCTTCCCTAACGTACTATCATCTCACCTCCACCCAATACTATGTTGTTCAAATTTCAGTTAAACCGTTTTAGTCCTTATCTAACCAGTCCTAATTCTAAGCAAAAATAAATAACTAAAATAAAAGCAACATACAATTAAAGCAAACAAGAAAAAAATGATCTAAGTTACATCAAAATCGAAATAAAACTCTGGTTTATACAAATTAACCACGTTATTTGAGATAAATGTTGGATTTTCAGGTATTGAAAATTTACCTTTTGATTCTCGGTTGGGAATCTCCCCCTTGATACTTGTCATCATTCTTCTTTGTTTCTTTATCATCTTGTAGTGAACACGAGCTAATCGGAACAGTTTGGTTCGATCTCCTTCTTTGTCGTCAAATATTGAGTTGAGTCTCTTGGAGTTTTCCCTGCAATGAAAACTATACCTTCCTCGACCATTGCAGTATCAGCTTGATTATTTAACCTTAATTTAGAAGAAAATGATTCAAAATTAGTTACCAAGTTTGCCTCAGAAAACTCATCGTCTGACTTAGGTTCGATTTCAACGTCGGGTGTCGAGTCTGACTCGGCTGTCTGTGCTTGGACCGAGACTGCAAGATAACTTTGGTAATCTTCTTCTTCATTTGATTCGTCCGATGATTCAAACATCTCTTCTTCAAAGACCTCAATATCAGAGCTCTTTTCGTGTAGGTTGAGTAGCTTCTCCCACATCTCTTTAGCACATCGAAATGAACCGACTAGCTTGAGTTGTTCGTTGGTTAGACCGCATTGTATGATCTCTGTTGCCTTAGAATCAGTCTCGATCTTCCACAGAGTTGGTTCGTCCAATTTGTCCCAAGCGATCGATATTCCATCTTCCGTGGGGAATCTGAACCCCGTTTGGATTATCGACCATAAATCCATATTAGCCTTCAGGTGGGATTCCATTTGACTTCTCCAGGAGTTGAAATTTTCACCAAAGAAGAGCGGTGGACGAATGCTATTCCATTCTTGATTGGCCATTAAAAATAATCCTTCCACACAAAAGAAATAATAGAAATGTACCAAGACTTGGTCTTGGATTAGTAGTGCGGGAGAAGAAAAAAAATAGCCCAAAAAAATATTACATGACTTTCGAGGCAGAATAATAATAAAATAATAAAAATAATTTATGACATTTTTGAAAATTTTGATTTTGTCAATTCTGATTAATAATGACAAAGTAAGAATTTAATGTTAAAAAAAATTTGCTCGAATTAAAGTAGCACGAATTTCGAGAAAAATATTAAAATAATAATAAAAAAAGTTTATGACAAATTTTCAAAAATTATTCGTTTTATCAATTCTGACTTATGGTACAAAAATATGAATTCAAAATTGAAAAAGGCGTAAATCTAAAAAACTCTCAAATTGGTGGTTGCACCAAATTTGAGCTTCCACGCTCTGATACCACTTGTTGGATCAAGAGAGACGATAGAGGGGGGTGAATATCATTAACGTTTTTGGGAAAAACTTAGAGCAAATACGCAGCGGAAATTAAGAAAACACAATCACACAGAGACATGATCGATTTTACTTGGTTCGGAGCCTGGGTCGACTCCTACTCCAAGGCCCACGATCGTTGACCGTTTACTGAGGGCAATTCTATAATCGCGCAAAGATTCTTACAAAGGATTACAGTTCTAGTACAGTAGTAGTATAATGGAAATAAAAAAATTAGTTCTTCGTTACCAACGTCCGATATGGGATGTTTCTCGGAGTACAGGGACGTCGTTGGCGCTTTTGTGTCGAGTTAGAAGGTTTCTGGAGCGAAGCGCAGGAGCAGAAGAACGTTACAGCGTTGGAAGATGTGTTGCTTTGAAGCCTGGGGTCGAGGGACCTTTTATAGGCCCTGGGGGCGCCCGGAACGTCGGGGGGTCCCCCCACGTGTCACTTGATCCGTCTTGGACTCGGTCAGCTTCTGATCCCTTCAAACTCGGGATCAGATCTTGACTGGGGCGCCCGGGATACTGGGGGTGCCCGGGTTGACCGGGTCAAACCTTATCCCTTGGCTTCGCTGGCTTCTACTTCGATGGTTTGCTGTTGGGGGCGCCCGGGATGCTAGGGCACCCGGGAGCAGCGGGGGCGCCCAGGAGCACGGGGGCGCCCCACCCAGTAGTTGTTCGAAACCTTCCTTACTTACATTGTTTTGTATGCACCTTGGGGGCGCCCGGGACACTCCGGGCGCCCTACTCAGCCACTGCCTCACTCCTTTGAGGCTCTCTGAGCTGCAGACACTCGTTCCTTTGGTCCTGCATCCAGGGTTAGTCCAAAACAACATAAAATAATAATGTGTTAGTTTATACAGCCTTAGCTGTCTTGGTTCTGACTTTGGGCCTCCAAAATGGAGCCCTAGGTCAAACCGACGCCTACTGTTCCCTCGACGGGGAACGCGTCCTCACCTACTCCTCTCGGGAGAATGTACCTGATGCCAACCGCTCCTCTGGTTGGACTTTTACCTAGTGGTCCTTCGCCAGGTCTTGGATACCAGGCTGTCTTTCGCCCGGTGCCTAGCAGTCCTTCGCTAGGGCTTTGTATCCTAGCATTCCTTCGCCAGGTGCCTAGCATTCCTTCGCTAGGGCTTTGTATCCTGGCAGTCCATCACCAGGAGCCTAGCAGTCCTTCGCTAGGGCTTTGTTTCCTGGTAGTCCTTCGCCAGGTGCCTAGCATCGCTTCGCTAGGACTTTGTTTCTTGGTAGCCCTTCGCCAGGTGCCTAGCAGCCCTTCGCTAGGACTTTATTTCCTGGCAACCCTTCGCCAGGTGCCTAGCATTCCTTCGCTAGGGCTTTGTTTCCTGGCAGCCCTTCACCAGGTGCCTAGCAGCCCTTCGCTAGGACTTTTCCTGCACACTTGAGTAACATTGTTAGATCACCAATAATACTTAACTTTGAACCCTTTGCCAATATCAAAATAAGGTTCGATATGGTGCTTCCTGCACCAACATACATGATACAACCTGAAGGTTTCACATCGGTTAATAAAACCAAAGTATGCAAGTTTCAACGATCCATATATGGACTAAAGCAAGCATCCAGGAGCTGGAACATTCGTTTTGATGAGACAATCAAAGAGTTTGATTTCTCACAAAATCCTAACGAACCTTATGTGTATATGAAGGTTAGTGGGAGTGCAGTTGTATTCCTAGTGTTATATGTCGATGACATATTACATATAGGAAACGATATATAAGTCTTACAGTCAGTTAAAATTTGGTTGTCCAAAACTTTCTCCATGAAAGACCTGGGAGAAGCAACATATATCCTTGGGATTATAATCTATAGAGATAGATCAAAATGGTTGCTTGGTCTTTCGCAGTCTACATATATAGACCGAGTGCTAGAAAGGTTTTGCATGTCGGAATCCAAGAAAGGTTACCTTCCCATCAGGCAAGGGATCAACCTTTCGAAGTCTATGTGTCCGCGCACAGAAGATGAGAGGATTTGCATGAATAAGATTCCTTATGCATCCGCGATAGGATCTATCATGTATGCTATGTTATGTACTAGGCCCGATGTATCGATGCTCTGAGCGTCACAAGCAGATACCAGTCTGATCCAGGAATGGATCATTGGACAGCTGTCAAGACAATCCTCAAGTACTTGAGAAGAACTAAGGATGTGTTCCTAATATATGAAGAAGGTGATATGATAATACGTGGGTATACAGATCCCAGTTTCTAAACAGATAAGGATGACTCCAAATCTCAGTCCGATATGTATTTATTTTGAATGGAGGCGCAATAATTTGGAAGAGTTCCAAGCAAGACACCGTAGCAGATTCTACCACGGAAGCGGAATATATTGCTGCTTCGGAAGCAGCAAAGGAAGTAGTCTGGATCAAGAAGTTTGTCTCAGAACTTGGTGTGGTTCCAACCATTGATGAAGCAATACCGGTTTATTGCGACAACAATGGAGCTATTGCACATGCGAAGGAACCAAGGTCTCATCAGCGATCCAAACATGTGCTTCGCCGCTATTATCTGATCAGAGAGATTATAAGTAGGAATGATATACAAATTGAGAAAATTCCCACTGAAAGGAATTTAGCGGATCCTTTAACTAAGGCCTTGCCTCAAAGCAAGTTTGAGGGTCATGTTAGAGCCTGTGGTATTAGATACCGTAGCGATTGGTAGTAGGCCAAGTGGGAGTTTGTTAGTGATATGAGAAAAATGTCCTAAGGCAATCGCCTTATGATTGTCATCGTTTATTTTAATAAATGAATATTCACTATTTGAGTATACATGTTTATGTATTTGATTGAGATCTTAAACTCATTTACTGAATGTCCGCAATACAATTCACAGCATGAGAGAATTTATGATGAATTCACAACTAGTAATTATCTCTACATGTGCAATTGTGAAGTATTGAAATTGTCCCTAGTCGATGAATTGATAAATACGGACACTATCAATTCTGTTGAGACTAGCATGGGTTATTCTCTAATCAGCTGATTCTCACTGGCTGGTGACATTGGGATGTCCGGAGATAAACATGAATGCTAGTTAAGGGAACTAGTTCATTAGAGTGACTGGCTGTAAAACTTCATATGGTAGTCTACATATAGATATGCCAATGAAGTTCTTACTGTAGCATAAGTGTGATGTTCCTTTGACTTGCGGTGTTCAAGTCATCTTGGTCATGGAGACTTATACTTTGACATCTTAAGCAAGCATCTCCAAGGAGGTGTGGACCCAGGATGATTGGGTATAAGCCGAAGTGCCCGAAGATGTTTGAACAACCTACAAAGGATTCACCACTTCTTGCGAGGAGATGTATACCCAAGGCCGATCGTCGGATTGTTACTCGAAGCCTCTGGCCAGAGCATGACATGTTCAGAGTATGAATCTCTTAAATACATGAGAGTAATTAGAATCCGTAGGACGAGAAAACGTTACTTGGGCTAGGTGTGACGTAGTCAGCCTAGTGGGGAATGACACACATAGACCATTGATAAGTGTCATTTTATTGATTATTTTATATGCTTAAATCCGTGTTTGACCCATATTTTACTTGTGTAATTGTGGATTTACCCTAGGTTTTAGGATTTATACTCTTTTTGGACCTAATTACAAATTTTAATATATTTGAGTTGTTTTGTCACTAAATTTTTGATCTACTTTTGTAGGCTTGGGAGGATCATGGACCTAGGTCATCTTGGGTCAAGGTTGAGTCAAAAGTGGACCAGATCAAAGGAATCAAGCGTCAACTAATTTGGACCGTCCGATGCAAAGATGGTTAGATCTAAACCATTTGAGAACTTCTGATCAATCCAAGTTGGGTTTAAGGCTAATCTAGCGATCAGATCAAGATCTGAAGGTTTCAGCTCAATTGGAGATCATCTAGCCGTTGGATTACGATCAGAGAGATCTAGACCGTCCATTCAAAGACCAAGGTGATCTGAACCATCCGCTTCAAATCTGGAAGATCCGAGCTACCCCGAGGATGATCCTGACCTCTGATCAAGATCTGGAAAATTTGAGTCAAATCTGACGAAGATCAGCCATTGGATGGAGTGGGATTAATCTGAGCCGTCCACTGTTTTAACTATAAAAACCGATCCCCTTTTTAGATCTGTCACGTCTTCGCCAATTCCAGGTAGCTGTTCTTCTTGTTTTCTCATCAGTTCTTCATTTCTTTTGCAATTTTCTTTAGTAAAGGCATGGCCAACTCGATCACGATCTTGGAGCAAGATCTGGATCCTTGGGAGAAGGCTTCAATGGCGATTTTAGCTCAAGATTGCGCCGGATACAGAGCTGTTTGAGGGTTTCGGCAGATCTATGAGTTGAGCTCTTGGATCTCAACCGCGTCTATTTCCTTCCATCTGAACCATCTGTAGGGGTCCTAGGATGAGCTCAGATGATCTTCAAATCATTATCGCAACCTTTCACATTGAGATCTAGGAGTTTGGATTGGATTTATCCAGCTGCGTGCAGTTTGTGAGCAGATCTGAATTGGAGCCCATTTCCCATTGATTTGCGAGTTGAAGGGGTTTTTGGCTTGCCCTTGCGTGACGAACAAGGAGGTCTTGAGACGAGAGACTGATCGAGGCTTAGTTCTTATTGCTTTTCTTGTTTTCCTAGCTATAATTTCAGTTTCAGCAAATTAGTTCCTGTTCTGTTTTGTATCAGGTATTTCATTTTCGTTTCTGAATTTTTCCAGCTTAAATTAGTTTCCATTCTGCAAGTAGATTAGTTAGTGAGTTTGTTTAGTGAACATGGTCTTCAGTTTCAGTTTAATTGCTGTTTGTGGCTTGCGTACCAATTTGCTGTAGCTGCGTATCAGATTTTACCTTGTTTCTCAAATTTCCAGCTTAGTAAGCTTAGTTTTCGGATTTGTCCCTTCTCTAATCAGTTCCAATTCTGCAAATTAAGGAGATAGCTTGCTTGTTAGCGAATTCTTAGGTTTAATTTCAGTTGATTTACACTTTAGTGTTTGCGTATCAGATTTTGTTTCTGAATTACAATTTTCAATTTTAGCAAATTTAGTTTACAGCTTCTTAAGTTTGTAGCAAGTAAACATCAGTCTTTCTTAATCTTCTTCGAACATAGATTTTGTGAACTTGTTTCAGTTTACTTTGTGAGTTTATGAATCCAGTTGTTTTCTGAATTTTAATCTTCGGATTTTGGTTCTGCATTTCATTTCTTCACATCAACTCAATGTCTGAATTTTAAATTTGGTTGTTAAAACTTTAGATTTGAGCTCATGGATGAAATCTTGGATGCTTGAGTACTACTTATCCATGGATTCTTGATTGAGGACTTGAGATGAATTAATTGTACCGAGTGAGGATTAGCCTTATTTTTGTGACACATACATGTGATTGTACTCTAGAACTTGCTTAGGTTCTTTCAAAACCATATTTCAATGATTGGATAACATCTATAGAGGCTAATAAATTTGTTTACCTTTCCATATCAATTCTTGACACTAATCATGTTCATTCTATTTTTCTTTCCTTATCTTCTACTCTTAACCATATTTTTACAGGGACTTGTTTGTTTAGGGATGTTCTTTGATGCTTTTTTGCCCGAGACGGACAAAAGATTAAGTGTGGGGGAGTGATTAGTGTTTTGGAATGTTTTTTCATCAAAGAAGCACTTCATTGGAAAAAAAAAAAATTTTCATGTGCCATTTGAGTGGAGCTTGGTATCAAGAATAAGTGGGAATTCAATTTTAATTGGAGGTGAAGTGGATCTTAAAAACCTGCAAGGCAAGGAATGGCACGGAAAAAAAAAATTGAAATCAATGGAGTTTGTAGCACAAATGGTTTGGATTAAGAATTGGGAAGTAGGAATTATGGAAGCTTAAATCAACAACAATTTGCTAAAGTTTGGATTGAAGTTATAAAGCTTGAATTGAAGCAGAAAATCTATGCAAAAATCTGAACCAAAGTGGAACAAGTGAAGAAGAGAAAGGAAAATCTGTGCAAAAGGAAGTTTTGTATCAACTTGCAATTGAAATTGGGTTTCCGAGGCTATAAATCAAGGCATTGAGTTTATAAATGCGTCAAGAGTGATGAGTACAGCAGGCTGATGAGAAAACTGAAAGGAATGCAGCTGCTAGGATTTTCATATCAGACCTGAGAAAAAAAATAGTTTGGAATGAATTCTCCACTACTAGCTGAGTTACTGCTGATTATAAACAGGAAATTGCAAGGATGAAGAGCCTGACAATTTTAGATTCTTAGAATGGATTGCGTGGATGCTGAATCTATTAAAGAACTGCTGTAAAACCGCAAGGAAGAGAAAAATCAGTAGGGATGGAGTCAAAACAGGAATTGAAGCATTAAAACCTTCCATTTCTATTTGATGCAAAATGTTGTCAAGAAATCAGATTGGGATGTGGAGTTGTAATCTGAAATGGGAAATTGTGTTCCTAATCTAAAGGGATCCATTAGAAGGTTTGAGAAAAAAAAAGAGAAAAAAACAAACAGAAAAAAAAGCAGTTTGAGAAAAACAAAAAGAAGCAAATTGGCACATCATTGAGTTTCGGCACCATGGATTAGAGAAGATATTCTCATCCAAATTAAAGATTTGTTCCGCCATCATTCTGATTTCAGTAGAGAAAAGAAAGAAAGAGAAAAAAATCAGAAAACAAAACAAAGAGCAAGATTGGCACGCAAGAGTGAAATTGGCACAAAGGAGTTGATGGGGTCTTTTCATAAAATTTTTGAAGGACAATGCCAAAGCTTCACTCCAACACACTTTTGATTTCATTATAAGGATTGACAAAAGGGGCAAAGTGCATTGAGAATATCCTTGAGCATCCAAGTCTTCCACTCATTCAAATTTGCTATTTTTAGCTTTTACCTCATTTTTATCATTTTATATATCTTTCTCTTGTTGGATGAATTTCTTTAGATAATGATTATAATCATGAATAATGGTAGAGAGTAGATAACAAGCAAGCTTATGGTAGTGCAAAAAGTATGTGTGTATGAGTGAGCTGCATTTTCATCATGTACTTAGAACTTAGGAAGAGAGCCACCAAAAACTTCCTTTGAAAGGTTAGAGAGTAAAATTCATCTCAATGAATCATGAAGGTTGAAATTGCTAAGTTGTTGATTTAAGAACAAGATACTAATCCATAAGAGCTTAGATTTTTGAGAATTAACAACCCTAGGTAATTTTTTTTCAATTGCTTCTACTTATGTTTGAGAAAAGCAAGGGGATACATAGTTAGTACTTTTCACGAGACGCTCAAGCTTAAGTGTCGGGGAGTTGATAAGTGTCATTTTATTGATTATTTTATATGCTTAAATCCGTGTTTGACCCATATTTTACTTGTGTAATTGTGGATTTACCCTAGGTTTTAGGATTTATACTCTTTTTGGACCTAATTGTAAATTTTGATATATTTGAGTTGTTTTGTCACTAAATTTTTGATCTACTTTTGTAGGCTTGGAAGGATCATGGACCTAGGTCATCTTGGGTCAAGGTTGAGTCAAAAGTGGACAGATCAAAGGAATCAAGCGTCAACTAATTTGGACCGTCCGATGCAAAGATGGTTAGATCTAGACCATTTGAGAACTTCTGATCAATCCGAGTTGGGTTTAAGGCTAATCTAGCGATCAGATCAAGATCTGAAGGTTTTAGCTCAATCGGAGATCATCTGGCCGTTGGATTATGATCAGAGAGATCTACACCGTCCATTCAAAGACCAAGGTGATTGAACCATTCGCTTCAAATCTGGAAGATTCGAGCTACCCCGAGGATGATCCTGACCTCTGATCAAGATTTGGAAAATTTGAGTCAAATCTGACGAAGATCAACCATTGGATGGAGTGGGATTAATCTGAGCCGTCCACTGTTTTAACTATAAAAATCGATCCCCTTTTCATATCTGTCACGTCTTCGCCAATTCCAGGTAGCTGTTCTTCTCGTTTTCTCATCAGTTCTTCATTTCGTTTGCGATTTTCTTTAGTGAAGGCGTGGCCAACTCGATCACGATCTTGGAGCAAGATCTGGATCCTTGGGAGAAGGCTTCAATGGCGATTTTAGCTCAAGATTGCGCCGGATGCAGAGCTGTTTGAGGGTTTCGGCAGATCTGTGATTTGAGCTCTTAGATCTCAACCGCGTCCATTTCCTTCCATCTGAACCATCAGTAGGGGTCCTAGGATGAGCTCAGATGATCTTCAAATTATCATCGCAACCTTTAACATTGAGATCTAGGAGTTTGGATTGGATTTATCCAGCTGCGTGCAGTTTGTGAGCAAATCTGAATTGGAGCCAATTTCCCATTGATTTGCGAGTTGAAGGGGTTCTTGGCTTGCCCTTGCGTGATGAACAAGGAGGTCTTAAGACGAGAGACTGATCGAGGCTTAGTTCGTATTGCTTTTCTTATTTTCCTAGCTGTAATTTCAGTTTCAGCAAATTAGTTCCTCTTGTTTTTGTATCAGCTATTTCATTTTCATTTCTGAATTTTTCCAGCTTAAATTAGTTTCCATTCTGCATGTAGATTAGTTAGTGAGTTTGTTTAGTGAACATGGTCTTCAGTTTCAGTCTAATTGCTGTTTGTGGCTTGCGTACCAATTTGCTGTAGCTGCATATCAGATTTTACCTTGTTTCTGAAATTTCTAGCTTAGTAAGCTTAGTTTTGGATTTGTCCCTTCTCTAATCAGTTCCAATTCTGCAAATTAAGGAGATAGCTTGCTTGTTAGCGAATTCTTAGGTTTAATTTCAGTTGATTTACACTTTAGTGTTTGCGTATCAGATTTTGTTTCTGAATTACAATTTTCAGTTTTAGCAAATTTAGTTTACAGCTTCTTAAGTTTGTAGCAAGTAAACATCAGTCTTTCTTAATCTTCTTCGAACATAGATTTTGTGAACTTGTTTCAGTTTACTTTGTGAGTTTATGAATCCAGTTGTTTTCTGAATTTTAATCTTCAGATTTTGGTTCTGCATTTCATTTCTGCACATCAACTCAATGTCTGCAATTTCAGTCATTTGCTTCTGAATTTTGGTGTCAAGAAATCAGTAGCTCTTCTTAATTGTATATGAACCTTAGATTAGTGATTCGAGTTCAGTTTATCCTTGTTTGTTTCCAGCATTCAGTTTGATACATGCATTCATGCAAATCGAGTCATTAAGCTCTGCACTTCATTTCTGCAGAAGTTTGTTTCTGAATTTTGTATTCAATCTGTTTGCTTCAAATTTGATTGTTACATCAGTAGTTTTACAGTAGTGTAGTGCTGCTCTACTTGTACCAAGTTACAATTCAATACTGCATTTAGATTTAGTTTCCGGCACAAGGTTTTCTTTTCTTGGTATCAAGTTTAGTGTTTGAATTCATGCAATTTCAATTCGGTATTCAACTCATCCTTATACTGCTGCATTTAATCTTGAATTTCATTTCTTCATTCATGCATATCACTTCATTAATAGCCTTGTCTTCCATGTGATGTGATTAGTTCATTTCTAGGTTGTTTCACATTGCGTATCAAGTTTTCATTCCTTTACATTGCATTTTCTTGTCTATTTGAAACCAAACACCAGATTTTATTTGAAACCCAAAAACATTAACGACACATAAACTCGAGCACAAATCGAACAACTTCAACTAGCCCTTGGAAAAATACGACCTGTGGCCCCTTTACTACGCTTTTATTCTTTGATTGCAAAAAGGGTTTCCAGCTTTATAAATATCTAAATTTAAGACCCACTTTCGTGACACCTATTCTGGGTCCATCAACCATGTCCTGAACCAAGTGCGTATAAGATGGTGAAGGGAATGGGGCACGATTCATTATAGTTGCTGAAGGGTTTCAGAATAGTTTCTGAGGTCAACCATTGATCTTCGATTAATTGGGGATCATGATGTACTACTAGGTGACACTCATGATCGTTCTATAATTGGTTAATTATAGACGGCCAACATAAATCGAAAGCCTATTTAGTCACATGCACTACGAGTAATCCGAGGGATTTAAAATGAGTTGAAAATTGGATTTTCCAATCAAGAGAGATTAGGTTTGGTTAAGCCAAACGATAAGTCGAATCTGAATTTTTCAGAGACGCATCGGAAGCGTAAAATGGCTAAGTCTTTTGAAGACTTAATAGATGAATTAAATAAGTTTAATTCATTGGGACGTGGCTTGGATGGGCCGGCCAAAGAGGGTCTCCATCCTCTTTGCTTGGCCGACCACAACAAAGGGAGAGAACCAAGTTTTTGGCTCAATTTATAAAATAAACCAAGTGTGGTTTGTTTTATAAAATTATGGATGATATAAATTTTTATATAATAAACCAAGGTTTGGTTTATTTTTTATGGAAATTAAAATGAACCATAGATTGGTTTATTTTATTTTATAAAATCAATCATGGATTGATTTACCATGATAAGAAAATTTATTCCATAAGAAAAAAGAGACATGGTTGATTTTTATCATGAATTAAAAATGATAAAACTTGGTATGATGGAATAAGTCATAGAAAATTTATTGCATAAGAAAAAAGAGACTTGGCGGTTGAGAGGCCACTATATAAAGTGTTGGTGCAGGAAGCACCAGATCGAACCTTGTTTTGATATTGGCAAAGGATTCAAAGTTAAGGGTTATTTGTTGTCTAACAATGCTGCTTGAGAGTGCAGGAAACAAAGTCCTAGCGAAGGGCTGCTAGGCACCTGACGATGGGCTGTCAGGAAACCAAGTCCTGGCGAAGGGTTGCTGGGCGAAAACCAAGTCCTAGCGAAGGGATGCTAGGCACCTGACGATGGGCTGTCAAGAAACCAAGTCCTGGCGAAGGGTTGCTGGGCGAAAACCAAGTCCTGGCGAAGGGCTGCTAGGCGAAAACCAAGTCCTGGCGAAGGGCTGTTAGGCGAAAACCAAGACCTGGCGAAGGGCTGCCGGGCAAAAGTCCAACTGGAGGATCCGGTTGGCACCAGGTAAATTCTCCCGAGAGGAGTAGGTGAGGACGCGTTCCCCTTGAGGGAACATTAGGCGTCGGTTCGACCTAGGGCTCCATTTTGGGGACCAAAGTCAGAACCAAGACAGCTAAGGCTGTTTTAACTAACTTATTATTTGCTGTTTTGGACTAACCCTGGATGCAGGACCGAAGGACTGTGTTTCTGCAGCTCAGAGAGCCTCAAAGGAGTGAGGCCGTAGCTGAGCAGGGCGCCCCGGATGTGTCGGGCGCCCCAGAGTCAACCCAAAGTCAGCAGAGAGGTAAATGCCCCGACAGCAGCGCAATTGGGGGCGCCCCGCGTGTGTCGGGCGCCCCGCATGTCGGGCGCCCCGCGTGTCTCGGGCGCCCACTGTGCCACGCCACTGAAGGCTGCTGCAGCTCACTCTCGCGAAGCCCTGAAGATGACGCTTTGACCGGTCAACCGGGCGCCCCGCGCGCGTCGAGCGCCCCGGTCAAAGCTGATCCCGAAGATGAAGAGATCAGCCTTGACCAGAGGGCTCGCCGGATCAAGAGCCACGTGGGGGGCGCCCCGAGCATGTCGGGCGCCCCCTGCCCTATATAAAGAGGGCCTCGACCCTATTCTTGAACAACCAATTCCTTCGACAATTCTACGCTCTTCTGCTTCCACGACACGCTCCAGAAAGCTGCCAACTCTAGCCGACGACGTCCCGCTGCTCCAGAACTTCAATCTTCACCGGACGTCGGTAACAAGAGTTGTATTTAAGTTTACGAGAATATTTTTATTATTATTTGTGTGTAAACTTTTGCGAACTTATAGAATTGCCCGCAGAAAACAGTCAACGACCGTGGGCCTTGGAGTAGGAGTCGACCCAGGCTCCGAACCAAGTAAACCGGCTGTGTTTGCGTTGTTGTGTTCTCTTTTATTTCCGCTGCACACCCGCTCTTTTTAAATCCGAACGAATTGCGACATTCACCCCCCCCCCCCTCTCTCGCATTTCTCGATCCAACATAAAGGACCCAAGGCAAGGCTTGAAAATCAATCGAAGTATTCTTGCCTGGGCTCTCTCCCTCTCCTCCCTTCTTCCTCTTGGCCGGCCACAAGCTTCTTCTCCCTTCTTCTTGCCGTGAGCACAAGGAGAAGCACCGATGCGACGAAGTTCTTCCGTTGGGATGATCTTCCTCTCTGGCCATCATCACCTTGGGATTGGGCGCAAGTCATCTTCCTCCTTCTCGCTGGAATTGTGATTCCGGCCAACCTTGGTAGTGAGTTTTCCCGATGTGATTACTTCTCTCTTGGTTTTCTTGTCGCGTTCTCGGAGAATCCAGTAGTTCTCGAGAACATGAAACTCGTGGCTTTGCGAAGTCATCCCGAAGATACTCGGCGTGGACGCGAATAGAGGCGGAGCTTCCGAGGGATGCTTACGGTTGGATCTCGTCCCTTCCTTCAAGTTATGCGAGGTAATACGTAAATTAGTTAACATTCTGCAAAATTTTAAATATATGATCATGTCTACACAAGATAAAGTTGCATGCTTAGATGTGTGGTTAAATAATTTGAGAAATTATTTATGCTAAACCTTCCACTGCACGTAATTAATTTTAAAATTACGAACCCGCATCCATGTCAACATGCACCCGGTCCCAACAACTACTGAGTCTAAGATGGCCTAGGTCTGAATTTATAGTTACATGTTGGCTGCCTTACACGTATAGAGTTTACTTAGCCAGATTTTTGCTTATAGTTGATATCTGGACTTCAGTGGTTTTTGAGAACTTGTTCAGAATTCCACTAGAGGAGGTTATCAAGAGTTTTTCAGTGTATGAGCTGGTGATATGCTATTGCTGAACCTGCTGTGTTCTGCTGCTTTCTGCTGCTTTCTCTTCACTTGTGGCTGCTCTTTGTTTCTGAATTAAAAGGTTTGTTTCGACATGTCAATTTACTGGATGTAATTTCAGAGAAACTGCAAGGGTCTCATCTGGAGAAAATATGACAGTCAAAAGAATAGATAGATGCCTAGTAGAAGTCTGATAGCTGGCAACTGCTGTTGGAAAGGGGATTTCTGATTTTGTTTCAGAAGCCAGTTTGCAAAGTTGGATGAAGATATCAAACAACTGTGTTGATGGCCGTACCATTGTTATATGTTTTGTCTTCAATTACCCTAGCTTTGTGCTGTGTGCCAAATGACTCATGTTTCTGTGCCAAGTTATTGCTGAATCTGCTGTTTCCTGCTGGTTTTTGCTATTTTGTTATCACTTATGGATGATATTTGTTTCTAAATCAAAATGATCAGTTGGGGTTTGTATGGCAAGCTGTTAGGTATAATCTTAGAAACCAAACAGACTCAAATCTGCTGCTTCCTGCTGTATCCTGCTGGGTTGTCATCAGACTCAATTTGAAGAGTTTTACGTGAAGAGAATATGCGAGATGTGCCATTGATATATGTTTGTCTTCCACTATCATAACTTGCTAAATGACTCGTGTCTCTGTGCCAAGTTATTGCTGAATCTGCTGCTTCCTGCTGTATCCTGCTGAATTTTCCACTACTAGGTGTAATTTCAGAAATCAATCAGACTCAATTTGCTGAATTTGCTGAAAAATTGAAGGCTTTCAAAATACAGTCAAATCAGACTGATAACTGGTAATTTTGGATGAATTTATTCAATCAACTGAGATGATGTGTGGATATATGCTTTGTCTTCTACTTTGGCTTAGATTCCATGGCAGTCATGGGATGGTGAATGAATCCACCACTTTTGATTCATCTAGTCCATAGTAAACGACTATGGTAAAGACAGTCAAAATCCATTGATGGCTGAGGCTTTGCCAAAAAGCCTAAGAGGGTGAATAGATCCACCATATATCTATCTAGTCCGTAGTAACGGCTACGGTAAAGACATTTCAAACCCGTTTTTAGCTGGTCACTTGCCAAAAGTGAACATCGGGTGCGTGTTTTGTTTGGTTTATCATCTGAGATAACAAAGGATTTTATATATTGGTCATATACATTGGAAGCTTTGGTACGTGGTGTGAATGCTACTGCAATTTTTCATAGGCCTGCCCTGTGATTCTGAAATGTTATTATCACTTCTTTCAAAGAAATTGAAAGGCAGCTAGGAAGCAAAAGCAAAGGTCAATATGCTGTTTGGAGAGTCACCTTCAATATTAGTCTTATAATGATAGGGAACTGGTCGAAAGTGTATAGATCCATATAGAAAGTTGTTTGTTATAACATTTTGCATTACTTGTAAAATCATTTGGAGTCTTTGTAATTCTGTATTAGAAGGTCAAGTTTGGTCCCCCTTCTAATATGGATCTTCTTTCTAGGAATAAGATGTTTCTGTTCTTTACAAAAAAAATCTAGGTCAGGTAGGGCTTCTTCTATAGTCTTAGGTTCTATTTTTGAAATTAGTGAAATTTGACTAAGATTTTTATAAGCAGACCTGTTTTGACCCCTAATGTTGGATCACCCAAGATTTGGTCAAATGGATGATTCAGTTTGAGTTTCTTAGTCCTCCGAGAACTAGGTTCAGCCTCAGGTCCGGCTGGTAGGTTTGGTTCAGGGATTGGTTCAACTACTTGGGTTGGTTCAGCTATTAGCTCGGTTAATGACTCATTAGTTGGTTCAATTGATAGTTCAGTTAACGGTTCAATTAATGGCTCAATTTCTTCTTGATCTAAATTTGAATTATTTAGGTTTTGTTTGAAAGTAGGTTTTGTTTCAATTTCTTCATCAACTATTAAGTTTGTTGTTTCATCAATTTTAAGGGTTTGTTTATTGTATACCCTATATGCTCTACTTGTTGTTGAATATCCCAGAAAGATCCCTGGGGTTGATTTTGATTGAAATTTACCTAGGTAGTCTTTAGTATTTAAAATGTGTAGTTTACACCCAAAAACCCATTAGTAATGTAAATTTGGTAGTCTGTGATAATAAATTTCATAAGGGGTCTTGTTGTGTCATCTATTTATTAAGACTCCATTTTGAATATAACAGGCTGTATTTATTGCTTCTACCCAAAATTGATTAGTTAGGTTGTATTCGTTGAGCATGGTCCTAGCGGCTTCCTGAAGGGTTCTATTCTTTCTCTCAACTATTCCATTTTGTTGGGGAGTTCTAGGACATGAAAATTTATGGATGTACCCGTTAATTTTACAAAATTTCTTAAATTTCAGATTTTCAAATTCTCCCTCGTGGTCACTCCTAAGTCTTTTAATTTTTGTGTCATTTTGATTTTCTATCATATTGCATAAATTATTAAATGATTTAAATGTTTCATCTTTGGTTTTTAAGAATCTAACCCAGGTAAACCTAGAGTAATCATCAATAATTACTAAGCAGTACCGATTCCTGCTTAGCGATTTGGCTCCATGTGAATCAAATAGGTCTAGGTGTAGGAGCTCAAGTGTGGCTTGGGTTATGTCTGACTCGGTTGATTTGTGGGTTGACTTGGTTTTTTTACCTTGTTGGCATGGATTACCGATGGCATTTTCAAGGTTTTTAATTTTTGGAATCCCTTTAACTAGTCCAAGTTGACTTAGTTTTGAAATTAACATTGTATGGGTGTGACCAGTCTTCTATGCCATAGATTGGTTTCTTCTAGTTGAGTTAGAATACATTTAGGTGTTACGGGTAGATTGATTGTGTAAACATTGTTCTTCATACTACCCTTAAGTGTAACTTCTGGGACTTGTAGATTCCTAATCAGGCAGTCAGAATTGATGAAGGTAACCACATAACCAGTATTACACAGTTGGCTAATGCTAAGTAAATTAAATTTAAAGGTTTCAACTAATAACACCTTTTGATAATGAAATCTGAGTTTAGTTCAATATTACCTGACCCAATTACTTTAAGTGTGACATTGTTGTGAAATGCCACTGAGCTTAGGTTTTTGAATTTGATTTTGGTGAACTTCAATTTATCCCCAGTTATGTGTCTGGAGCATCCACTATCCAACATCCACTAGTCCAAATCTTTATGTTCCTACACATAAAGTATGTCTGATTTGGATCCATTTATGTAGAAGTAAGGAAAGATTAATTGAATTTCACTGTCTAATCTGTCTCACCCACATCTAAGGTTATCAAGCATGTTGACCTTACGGGTTTCTTTTGTGAGACAGGTTTTCAGTATTAGTTACAAAATTCAGTTTGAATTAATTTTGAAATTAAATTTGAAAAATATTTGGTGAAATTTCAATTTGGAAAAAAATGTTAAGTATAGAATTAATTTTGAAAATATTAAGTGTAGAATTAATTTGGAAAATATTAAGTGATGAATTAATTTAGAAAATATTAAGTGTAGAATTAATTTGAAAAATATTGAGTGTAGAATTAATTTTGAAAATGTTAAGTGTAGAATTAATTTTGAAAATGTTAAATGAAGAATTAATTTTGAAAATGTTAAGTGTAGAATCAATTTGGTTGGTTTAAGTTGGACTAAATTATTGGGTCCTAAACATCTCACGCAATTCTAAGTGACAAAACAGGTTTCCTTATCTGTTTTGTGAGATGTATTATTTTTATCATTAATTTAATGTTAAATCTAAGATTTAATTAAAACTTGTGTTAGATTTGAGTTTACTAAATAGTAATTTAAAAGTGAGTTTCGATAATCGGCTTCTAGGTCTTGGCGAGGCACAGAGGCCTTCTTTGGCCGTAGCCTTATTAGATCAACAACCCTTTTCTAGAGAAAGCCTTTTATCCAAAGTTCATTTTCAAATTCCTTTTTGAGAAACTCTGGTCTAACTAGCTTAGGATTTGGAGAGGTAGCTTCGGCTAGTTCCACCGGACTAAACTGACCAAATAGGGTACGTCTTACCCTATGTGACTCCTTAGACAGTCTTCCCTAACATACTATTATCTCACCTCCTAATACTATGTTGTTCAAGTTTCAAGTAAGTCTTGTCCATAACTAACCATTCCTTAAGTCTAAAATAAAATTGTGTAAATGAAATAAACAAGCATCATGCAAAAAAAAATTATCTAAGTATAAAAATAGTTTTTATATTGGCTCCTCCTGGACTGAAGCCTCGATATGGGTTAGGCAAGATGTGAATCTTGTCCTTGGGGATCGAATATTGGTTTGGTCTAGCCTGGTTGTTCAAACTCAGCTTTTGGGACCCATGCTTCGACTCGGGTTCTAGTTTGGTTCAATATAAAAAAATAAGATCGTTGCCACGAGTTTGTTCGATAGCCCAGTTTGGATCGATTTAGAATTGACTTCTGTTTTCCAAGAATCATGTCAAGATTCATGGAACCCGAAGTGAATCATTCTAATGCGACTCTAAGTTTCTTGACTTGAGTTTTCAAGGAGGAATTCTCTTCCTCAAGATTTTGAACTTGAGTCGAGGTTCCTTCTTGAATTGACTTGGTTGAGGAAATCGAGTTGACTTCCTCTTTCAGGAGTTTAACTTCCTGTCAGAGGGTTTCAACCCGAACGTTGGCTTTTGCCAACTTGCATGACAAATACGAAATAAGATCATAAAGCTCCGATTCAGGATAGCCTTTTACCATAATTCGTTCGTCCTCTGAGATCGAAAGCTTTCCGGTGTCGATGTCTTCATCAGGTTCTGATTCTGTTCTGGAGTCAATGTCTTCCGAGGCGGTCAGCACGAGGAGGTTGAAGTGCAGAGCCTCTTCTTCTTCCTCCGAGGATGATTCATCCCATGTGGCTTGCAGTGCCTTCTTCTTCCGAGCTTTCTTGTTTTCCTTCAGGTTAGGGCACTCCGATTTGAAGTGACCCTTCTTGTTGCACTCGTAACACATTACGTTGCTTTTATTCTTCTGGCTTGTTGAGGGTTCAGCTGGATCATCCTTCTTCTGAGTCATCTTCTTTTTACTCGTTTGATTCTTTAGCACCACGTAGTAGTCACGAGCCAACCGGACCAGTTTTGCACGATCTACTCCATCGTCGTCAGACTCCGAATCTGAGTCGGACTCGAGTATTAGTTGTTGCTTCTTCTTTGGTCATTTTCCTAGAGTTTTCCCTCCAACAAAAGCTATACTTTTCTCAACCATTGCAGTATTAGTTTGCTCATGTAATTCTAATTCTAAGAATAATTCATCGAGCTTAATTTCAGAAAGGTTCCTAGAAACCTTGTAGGCATCTACCATAGATGCCCTCAGTGAGTTCCTTAGGAATGAGTTCAGAGTATACCTTATTAGGTCACGATTTTTCACCTTATGACCTATTGTATATAGCCCGTTCATCAGCTCCTGGATTCTTGCGTGGAGCTGTGCTGCTGTTTCCCCATCGTGCATCTTGATGGCGTAGAGCTTGTTGAGTAGTAGATCTCTTTTACTAATCCGCGTATCAAACGTACCCTCATGCAGTTTGATCAATTTGTTCCAAAGCTCCTTTGCACTGCTGAAGTGTCCGACGTCGTTCAACTCTTCCTTAGATAAGCCACATTGCAGTGTTTGTGTGGCCTTTGCGTCTGCTTCAATTTTCTTCTTGAGTGGTATGTCCCACTCTGTGTAGCCTTGCACCTCACCTTGTGCATTCTTGGGGATCTCCAGTCCGGACTGGATGATTATCCACATGTCCAACTAAGTTTTCAGGTGGACCTCCATCCTACTCTTCCAATAGGAGAAGTCTTCTCCTGAAAAGAGTGGTGGTCTGGCGATGTTGTAGCCTTTTTGCATTGCCATGGATTTTAATCTGAAAATTTACACAAAAAACTTTGTTCCAAGACTAAATCTTGGATTAGTAGTGTGGTAGCAATAATAACAATAAAAAAATCAAGTGGTGTTGAACCAACCTTAATGAACGAAAAAGTTACGAACGAAAGAATATTTTAAAAGGAAATCCGAAAATTGCTCAAATGGTGGTTGCACCAGATTTGAGCCACCCGCTCTGATACCACTTGTGGGATCGTTTAGAATCGATAGAGGGGGTGAATATCGATAAAACTTTTCGGATATAAAAAGAATTTTACGCAGCGGAAATTTAAAACAATGCTATCACACTTTCTTTTACTTGGTTTGGAGTCTAGATCGGCTCCTACTCCAAGGCCCATGGTCCTTGACCGTTTACGTTGGGCAATTCTATACTTTGGAAAAAGGTTACAAAATTGAAGCACGAATACAGAATTGAATTTAAGCAATTAAATTATACAAATACTGACGACTGGAAAATGACTTGAAGATCAGAGTAGCGGGTTGTCGTTGGCGCTTAAAACTTGAGCACGGAGAAGTTAGAACTGAGCGCTTGAGTATTTGCGTTGAAAGAATTGTTGTTCGGAAGCAAGCGGGTGAACCCATTATATTTAGTCGTCCGGGGCACCTGTGTTGAGTAGGGCGCTTGACACGTGTGCCTATCTATATGCGTCCTCATCTGCAAACTTGGTTAGTGCTTATCCCTTCATCCTAGGCGCCTGTGATGACTGGGGGCCTGTATGCTCACAGGGCACGTCCCTTGCTGACGTGGAGGCTCGACTTCGCAGACTGCTGGAAACAACCTTCTGGGTGCCTCTATCCATACAGGCGCCTGTATTCACAGGTGCCTGAATCTTTTCAGGTGCCTCGAATGCAGAGAACTCCATCCTTTGTTCCTGCAACCAGGGTTAGTTCTAAAGCAATAATAATAGATAAATTACGTTCAACTTATAACCTGTTGTCTTGGTTCTGACGTTGGGCTTCCCAAATGGAACCCTAGGTCGAATCGACGCCTAATGTACCCTCTTCCGGAGAACACGTCCTCGCATACTCCTCTCAGGAGAATTTAGCTTTTGCCAGTCGGCTCCTCCGGTTGGACTATTGCCCGATCTTCCGGATCAGGACTTCGTGCCCAGTCCATGACCAAGACTTATTGCCCAACCCTTGGTCAGGTCTTCGGTGCCCAGCCCTCGGCCAAAACTTATTGCCCAATTCCTCGAATCAGGACTTCGTGCCCAGTCCACAACCAAAACTTATTGCCCAACCCTCGGTCAGGTCTTATTGCCCAATTTCACGAACCAGGACTTCGTGCCTAGCTTACCTAGGACATTTCCTGCGCACTTAAACAAATTCATTAGATCACAAAAAACCTTAACTTAAGAACCCTATGCCATTATCAAAACCCAGATTCGATCTTGGTGCTTCTGGCACCAACAGTTAAGTGGGACTCCTTAACACAAGTTTGATACATGGCACAAATACCTACTGCAAACAGTATATTAGGCCTACTGGTAGTTAGGTAAAGAAAACTATCTATAATACTTCTATAATATTTTTAGTCTACAGGCTTACCTTCAGGGTCATTATCTATTTTTGCATTTGTAGCCATAGGAATACTTAAATTCTTTGAATTATCCATTTTAAACTTCTTAATTAATTCTTTGGTGTATTTTGATTGGTGAATGTACATTCCATCCTTAGTTTGCTTAATTTGTAAACCTAAGAAGAAATTCAATTCTCCTACTAGACTCATTTCAAATTCATTTTCCATAATTTTAATAAAGTCTTTTAGGATGTTAGTGTTTGTTGAACCCAATATTATATCATCTATATACACTTGGGCTATAAAAATATCTTTTTCTAAAGTTTTAACAAATAAAGTTGAATCAATTTGATCTTAGTTAAAACCTTTAGAAATTAGATAGGTGAATAATCTTTTATACCACGCCCTAGATGCTTGTTTTAATCCATAAAGGGCTTTCTATGTGTGAACACATGATTAGCATAGTCAAGATCCTCAAAGCCTGGGGGTTGTCCTACGTAGACTTCCTCTTTTATAAAACCATTTAGAAAGGTAGACTTGACATCCATTTGGTATAATTTAAATCCTTTATAGGCTACAAAGGCTAGTAGCATCCTAATTGACTCAAGTCTGGCTACAGGAGCATAGGTTTCATCATAATCTAACCCCTCAACTTGACTAAATCCTTTAGCTACTAAGCAGGCTTCGTTCCTTACTATTTCACCTTGATCATTCAACTTATTCCTAAATACCCACTTAGTGTCTATTATAGACCTATTTTCTGGTTTAGGCACTAAGTCCCAGACTTCGTTTCTTTCAAATTGTGCTAGTTCTCTTGCATAGCTATAATCCAGTCTGGGTCAGGTAAGGCCTCTACTATAGTTTTTGGTTCTATCTTAGAAATTAGTGCAACTTGACTTAGGTTCCTATAGGAAGACCTTATTCTAACCCCTAAGGTTGGATCACAGATAATTTGATCAGTTTGGTGATTTAGTCTAGGTTTCTTAGATTGCCTAGAGCTTGGTTCAGCCTCAAGTCCAGCTGGTAGGTTTTGGGTTGGGACAGGTTCAACAATTTGAATTGGTTCGGTTATTGGTTCAACTACCGGTTCAATTGTTGATTACTCTGTTAGTTCAATTGTTGGTTCAGCTGTTGATTCAATTGTTGGTTCAATTTCATCTTGATCCTGATTAGAAGTAGTTGGTTTTGACGAATTGATTTACTTAATTGAGTTGGGTTTTGTTATGATTTCTTCGTCAAATATAACATTCATGGTTTCTTCAATTTTAAGGGTATTTTTGTTATAGACCCTATATGCTCGACTCGTGGTTGAGTAACCTACAAAAATCCCTAGGGTTGATTTAGATTAAAATTTTCTTAGATAGTCTTTTGTATGTAGTATGTGTACCTTACACCTAAATACTCTTAGATAATATATGTTGCATATTCCTTGGTAATATATTTCATAAGGTGGTTTATTATGTCTTTTATTTATTAGTACCCTATTTTGAATATAACATATGGTGTTTATCGCTTCTGGCTAGAATTGATTGGTTAAACTATATTCATTTACCATGGTCTTAGCGACTTCTTGAAGGGTTCTATTTTTTCTTTGAACTATCCCATTTTGTTGGGGGGTTCTTGGGTAGGAAAATTCATAAATATAGCCATTTATCTTACATAAATCATTAAACCTTTGATTTTCAAATTCTCCCCCATGATCACTTCTTGTTCTTTTAATTTGGGTATCTTTTTGATTTTCTATCATTTTACATAGGTTGTTAAATGATTCAAAAGTTTCATCTTTAGTTTTTAAAAATCTAACCAAGGTAAATCTAGAGTAATCATCAATAATTACTAAGCAATATCGATTTCTGCTTAGTGACTTAGCTCCATGAGAATCAAATAGGTCTAGGTGTAGGAGCTCAAGTGTGGCTGAAGTTAAGTCTGATTGGGTAGATTTGTGAGTTGATTTTGTTTGTTTACCTTGTTGACATGGGTTACAGATTGAGTGCTCAAAGTTTTTAATTTTTGGAATTCCCCTAACTAGTCCATTTTGACTTACTTTAGAGATTAATTTTATGTGAGTATGACCTAGTCTCCTATGCCAAATGTTAGTTTCCTCAAGTTGGGTTAAAAGACACTTAGGTGTAGTTGGTAGATTAATAGTATAGATATTATTTTTCCTAACTACCTTAAGGGTTATTTCTGAGTCATGTAAGTTCCTAATAAGACAGTCAGAGTTGGTAAAGGTGACTACATAACCAATACCACATAACTGACTAATGCTAAGTAGGTTAAATTTAAAATTATCAACCAATAAAACTTTTTTGATAATAAAATTAGAATTTAACTCGATATTATCTGATCCAATTACCTTAAGTGTAACATTGTTGCCAAACGCCACTGAGCCTAGATTTTTGTACATGCTTTTAGTGAACATCAATTTATCTCCAGTCAAATGTCTGGAGCATCCACTATCCAACATCTATTGGTCCAAACCACTATGTTCCAACACATAAAGTATTCTAATTTGGATCCATTTATGTAGAGGAGTAATGATAGATTGATTGAATTTAACTACCTAGTCTGTCTCACCTAATCTGGGTTATCAATCATGTTATTCCTATGAGTATTTTTGTGAGACAAGTTTTCAACTTAGACTATGTTGAGTTGTATTTTTGAAAATTATTAGATAAATTGTATTGTAAACTTGTCAAGATATCTTGAATTTTTTAGAATTATTAAATTGAATTTTAAAAATTATTAAGTTGAATTGAATTTTGAAAAGATTATGTTGAAATTTTGGAAATGTTAACTTCAATTTTTGAAAATTATTAAGTTGACATTTTGAAAACGTTAGCTTGAATTAAGTTGAAATTTTGAAAATGTTAAATTAAATTGAATTTTTGAAAATGTTAAATTAAATTGAATTTTGAAGATATTAAGTTAAATTGAATTTTGAAAATATTAAGTTAAATTGAATCTCGAATTGTGGATTTGATTAAATGTATATTAAGGGTAGGATTAATTGAGTTGGTTGGGTTGGACTATATTATTAGGTCCTAAACATCTCACCCATTTCTAAATGACAAAATCGGTATCCTTAACTATTTTGTGAGATGTATTAATTTTATCATGGTTTTATGTTAACTCTATGATTTAATTGAATTGTGTTAGATTTGGGTTTAACAATTAATAAGTTGAAAATAAATTTCTATAATCGGCTTCCAGGTCTTGGCAAGGCACAGAGGCCTTCTTTGGCCGTAGCCTTATTGGATCATCAACCCTTTCCTAGACAAAGCCTTTTAAAGAAATTTTATTCTTAAATTACTTATTGAGAAATCCTGGTGTAACTAGTTGATGATTTGGCGAGGTAGCTTCCACTAGTACCACCTGACTAATAGGACCAGATAGGGTACGCCTTACCCTACCTGACTTTTTAGATAAGTTTCCCTAACGTACTATCATCTCGCCCCACCCCTAATATTAGGTTGTGCAAGTTTCAGTTAAGTCAGCTCCTTATCTAACCATTCTTAAGTCTAAGCATAATATTTTTGCTGAAAATAAAATAAACAAACATCAAGCAGAAAAAGAAACAAATTTATCTAATTATAAAAATATTTTTTATATTGGCTCCCCTTGGACTAAAGCCTCGGTATGGATTAGGCAAGATGTGAATCTTGTCCTTGGGAATCCAATATTGGTTCGGTCCAGCTTGATTTGCCAAGCATAATTTCGGTACCCATGCTTGGACTCGGGTTCTACTTGGGTTCACCATAGAGTAGTATGATCTATATCATGAGTTGGTTCGGTAACCAAGTCTGGATCGGTTCAGAACTGATTTTTCAAGGAGGAATTCTCCTCCGCAAAGTTTTTGGGCTTGAGTTGAGGTTCCTTCCTGAACGGGTTCAGTTAAGGGACTAGAGTTGACTCTTTCTTTCAGGATTTTGACTTCCTATCGAAGGGATTCGACCCTAATGTTCTCTTTGGCCATCTTATGAGATAGATATGATATTAAATCATAAAGTTCAGATTCAGGATAACCTCTTATCGTTATTTGCCTGTATTTCGAAATTGAAAGACTTCCGGTTCCGATGTTATCTTCCGTTTCTGACTCCGATTCGGTGTCGAGGTTCTCCGAAGCAGTCAACGCGAGGAGGTTGGCGTGTGGTACTTCTTCTTCTTCTTCTGAAGAGGATTCACCCCATGTAGCTTTGAGAGCCTTCTTCCTCTGGTTCTTCTTATTTTCCTTTAAGCTGGGACACTCCGATTTGTAGTGACCCTTCTTGTTACACCCATAACAGGTGACTTCATTCTTGGCTTTTTGGCTGGTAGACGGTTCGGTTAGATCATCCTTTTTCTGGTTCACCTTCTTCTTCTTCAGTTGTCCCTTGATAATTTTGTATTGACTTCGGACCAATCAAACTAGCTCTGGATAATTGATTCCGTCGTCATCAGACTCTGAGTCGGAGTCTGACTCAGAAATTGATTGCACCTTCTGCTTCTTTTGATTTGACTAGGTTTTTCCTGAAAAAAGAGCTAACCCTTTCTTGACCATTGAGGCGTTAGTTTGTTCGTGCAATTCTAATTCAGAAAATAATTCATCTAATTTGATATCTACAAGATTCCTAGAACCCTTGTAAGCATCTACCATCAATGCCCACAAAGAATTTATTGGCAATGAGTTTAGGGTATACCTTATTAGATCACGATTTTCTACCTTGTGACCTATCGTTTGTAGACCGTTCATAATTTCTTGGATTCTTGTGTGTAGCTAAGCGGCTATTTCACCGTCTTCCATTTTGATCGTGTATAATTTGTTAAGGAGGAGGTCTCTCTTGCTGATTATGGTGTCTGACGTCCCCTCATGCAGTTCGATCAACTTTCCCCACAGTTCCTTGTCATTGTTGAATGGGTCGACGCAGGTGAGTTCTTCCTTCGTCAGTCCACGCTGCAGAGTTTGAGTGGCTTTTCGTCCACTTCTATCTTCTTCATGAGTGAAGCGTCCCACTCAGAGTATCCTTGGATTTCTCCTTGCGCATTTTTGGGGATTTCCATTCCAGACTAGATAATAATCCACATTTCCACCTGAGTTTTCAGGTGGACCTTCATTCTGCTCTTCCAGTAGGAAAAATCCTCACCGGAGAATAGAGGAGGGTGCGCGGTACTGTAGCCTTCTTGGATGACCATTTAGAATTCTTGAAAAATAATAAAAAAAAGAATCGTTCCAAGACTCGGTCGTAGATTAGTAGTGCGGTATATAAAAAAAAACAATTCGAGTGGTGTTGCACTAACCTCGATGAATGAAGAAAATTTTAAAAAATTTAAAAAACGAACAAAAAAATTCTAAAAAACTGCTCAGTTGGCGGTTTCACCAAGGTTGAGCAACCCGCTCTGATACCACATGTGGGATCATTGTAATCGGTAGAGGGGGGTGAATAGCGATTACGTAAAATTTTTCTAAAGAAATTAGAACACAGTGGAATAAACAGAAATCACAACGCTAACAAGTTTTCTTTTTTACTTAGTTCGGAGTCTTTGACGACTCCTACTCCAAGGGCCACGGTCCTTGACCGTTTTTGTTGGAAAATTCTATAAGTCGCAAAAGTATTACAGATATATAAGATGAATACATAATTTGAACAACGAAATAAATAATACCGATGACACCGAAAAGATTATGGACTATCTTGGATGGTGTGTCGACGATCTTGATCATTTGCGGCGCGGACGAACTCAGGCACAGAAGAATTCTGAAGACCGTTGGCGTGCTTGAGTTGCGAGAAGGCTTCTATGCATTGGAATGAATTGATCTGGAAAGCAAGGGGTGAACCCCCTTATATAGGAGGTTCTCGGGCGCCTAACACGTGTTGCGAATCCGACGTTGTTGGGTGGGAGTAAATCGATAGAGGGGGGGGGGTGAATATCGATTGAAAAATTTTCGGACACTTAAGAGAAATACACAGCGGAAATAGTAAAGCAGAGCCGCTAATATGATTAGTTTTACTTGGTTCAGAGTCGCGGTCGACTTCTACTCCAAGGCCCACGGTCCTTGACCATTTACGTTGGGCAATTCTATATTCGTAAAAATAATTACAGTTTCGAGTACAGATATAGAATCGGAAAAAGCAGTTACAACACTTAAGAAACTTGAGAGTTTTATCGACGACCGAAGTGGATGGAATCTCGGAGCAGCGGGTCGTCGTCGGCGCTTGAATCTCGAATGCAGAGCATGCCGGAGCGTAGCGCTTGTGCGAAAGTGTTGAAAGCGACTTGAGCGAGTTGTTCTGAAGCCTTGGGGGTGAACCCCCTTTTATAGTCAACTCCTGGGCTCCTGTGTTGAAGGGCCGCCTGACACGTAGTCTCTCCTGCGTGAACACTGATCCGCAGGCTCGGTCAGCGCTTATCCGCTTCATTGAGGTGCCTGAGCTGACTGGGGCGCCTAGAATGACTTGGTCCATAGGCTTTCGTGGCAGTTTGCATCGATGGTCTCAGTTTGGCCTTACACTGGGGTGCCTGTATCCTTACAAGCGCCTAGCCCAGTATCGCGCCTCCTTCTAATGAGGCGCCTGAGCTGCAGAAACACAGTCCCTTCGTTTCCTGCAACCAGGGTTAGTTCCAAACACACAAGAAGCAAATATACAATATATGTTAGACATTATTTATAGCCTAAGCTGTCATGGTTCTGACTTTGGGTCTCCCAAATGAAACCCTAGGTCGAACCGACGCCTAATGTTCCCTCCACGGGGAACGCATCCTCACCTACTCCTCTCGGGAGAATTTACCTTTTTGCCAACCGACTCCTCCGGTTGGACTTTTTTCCCAGCTTCACTCACCAGGTCTTCGTGCCCAATCCGCGATCAGGTCCTCGTGCCTAATTATCGAGTTCTGATATTTTTTCACTATGAATGGAAGAAGCCTGATTTTGAGGACCTTCGGTCATCTCGTCTGCCTCTAGCTATTTCCTAAAATATTCGAATTGTTCTTCGGTATTAATCTCGTCAGGTTTTTCGGTAAAGAACTCGGCAAGATCACACTTAGGTTCCTCGGTAGTGGAAACAAAATCCATATTCAATTCCCAATCCATTTTATCACTAGGGGCATTTAATTGGATATCACTTTGAATTAGGTCTTGTGGGTCTAAGTCCATTTTAAAATCACCTGAGAATCAGAACAATCACACACTTTAGATTTTTGAAATAAATTGACACCTCAAAACAATTTATTACAAAAAATCTACCAACACCTCAAACACCGAGAATTTTGTATGCCACGATGGTGTGGACGTATACGAACATTACATTTGTGAGAGGAGGTTTTACCCATTAATTTTACTATCTTGTCACCCTATCCTTTTAACAAGTAAAATTAATAGTTGGTCCTCTTCGGCCCTACAAATAATAGCAGTGACTTCGATGGGGAGGATACATATTATTTGTATCTAAGTGTTCACCACCACCCGACACCAAGAAACATTATTTCTGATTATGTGTCTTTCGATGGGGAAGTACACATGCACATCAATAATTTCCTACAGCCTTTTCTGACCTAGTGATCCGCAGAACAAGCCCATCCGATGTGGAGGAAGGCACTCAGAGCCGATGCGCAGACTTGTTCGCATCACTTTTCAGATTGTGGTGGACGCCATGGGACCCTTAGGGTCCCTCTCCCACTTAGTTATTTGCGTTGAGATGTTTACATGCATCCACACAACAAGCACACACAAACCAAAATAATAGAATAATGAAAAATCCTAGATTTTTCCAACAATTATGGCCTTGGTCTTCCAATGTGCCTCCAGTCGTGTTGTCACCTCGTCCACTCCATCCTATCCATGAGCATGCCACCATGAAGGCGTCCTCGAGCCGAGATGACTAGCTAACTTATTTACATCATTGATCCTAATCTCCACGAAGGAGTGGACATGTCATCTAGATCAAAAGTAAATAGTAAGCTTGGATAAACAAGTGTCAAATTTAATTACAAAAATTAAATAGCTTATCTAGCCTCGTCAACCCCGAGGATTCAAATAATTACATCAAGCACAACCAATCACATACACACAACATAATTTGTCATAATAGTTGGAATCTAGTGCCTGCATCACAAAGTTAGCCTATGCACATCCAAAATATTATCTAGCAAAATAACGTACATGATAATGTGCAAGAAAATAACCGAATCCTAAACATACAAAATCGGAAACACAGCTCTGATACCAATTGTTGGTTATCGCTTAGCGGTTTCCAAGACAACCACGTGGTCATATCTGAGAGACGTCTCTATGTCCACGGATTAAACATTTAATCCAAATAGAGACCCGTCCCTATAACGACTGATTCATCATCGTGTTAGTTAGTCCAAGTAACAACTTAGCCACATAGGCTTTGTAACTTTCCGGATTAACTAACTACGAAAAAGACGACGATTTGGATCGCCGGTTTTTGTGTTTATCTTCGGGGTCCAATTAATTATTATTGTCTATGATATCAAATCAAAATAATAATTAAACTCACATGAAATCACAAGGCAAAGCATAATGGCACAATCAAAGCATAGCGAAAGTAAATTGGAGCTCGGGAGAATATACCTCGCTGTTTACCTCGCAGTCTTCTATCCTATGACCCTGCCCACTTGAACGTCATGTGGGAGATGATCTCCCAAGTTGTGGAGTCACCAAGACCTTTGAATCAATCCTTCTTCTTCAACCCTCTTCCTCTTGATAGCAAAACCCTAGTTAGGGTTTCGGCTACTTCCTCTTCCCACCTTTCCTCTTCTTGCTGCCGACCACCTAGAGCTCTCAACTCTGGCCGACCAAGAGGAAGCTTCAAGGGACTGTCAGGAAGATGAAAAAAGGGAAGAAAGAGCCGAACAAGCTCCTTCTTCTTCCCTAAACCCACCGGAACACTCAAGTCCTCCCTCCTCACCGCCGGCACCAAAACAAGAAGACACTCCCTGTTTTCTGGCCACCGGCGACTCCTCCTTCCTGCTCCTTGCTTGCGGACACAGAGGAGAAGCTCACCGTGAGGGAAGAAGAAGAGATCAAGGAAGAAGAGAGGAGGAGAGTTGTCTTCTCCTTCCTCCTTGCCGCCGACGCCGCAAGCTCCAAGAACCTTGCCGTCGGCCAACTTCCGACCGTTCTCTTGCTCCAAGCCGATCACCACCGTGTACCTCCTCTCCTACCGGTTCTACACGCCCAAGAGAACAAGAGGGAACAAGGGGAAATCTCCTCTCTTGTTGCTTCTTCTCACCGGCGCCCAAGAACAATAAGAGGAAGGCAATTGATTGATTAATTGGAGAGAGGGAGAGGGGTTGGGTTTATATAGGGAGGATTAGTTAATTTAATTGGAAAAATTTTCCAATTAATTTGGATTGATTATATAAAAAATTATATAGAATAATTTTATAATTAATCTAACGATTAATTCCTTTAATCATTCCATCCAAATTTTTATATAGAATAATTTCATAATTATTCTTTTGATTAATTCCTTAATTAATTTCGAGATTAATTAATCCAAATTAATTCCTTAATTAATCCTTGATTAATTCTTTAATTAATTTCGAAATTAATAATTAAATTAATTCAAAATTAATTCCTTAATTAATCGGCCACTTATCATGACTCTAATAGGGCTTTATTGGGCTAAGATAGGGACCATGAGGAGGAGTTGGTTCATGGCCCTCTAATGGATCCAAATCCGATCCATTAAATGGAGATCCATTCCACTAAAGGATCCCATTGTACTTCCTCACCAACCCCAATATTTTCATATGGGCTCCACCTATTACGAGTCATCCATCTCCCCATGTTTAAGATATCGCATGCCCGATAATTAATTCAATTTATTGATAATTAAATTAATTATCTTCTTGATCTTTGATTAGTACCACTCAACCTTTTCGACATGCCGGACTATAGTCCATTTGCAAGATTTGGCATGAGGATCCTTTTGAGCTCACCAAGGGGGCATCATCATCCTGACTCAACAGGACACGGATTCCGTCAATAATTCAACGGCACATCATATTATTAATATTATTTCCCAACTTACTGAGTCTTTCGATCTAACAGAATAGATCTCGCTCATGGGTAAATCAAAGAAACAATAGTTAATAATATATGCCCGCCATTACTTCGGGATTCAGAGATCGTACTCCATAATAGCATCCGAGGTCTAATCAATTTACTAGGTCAGTACAAAAAATGGATGACCTCTCTTTTGGTCCTACTCAATGTACACAAAGTACACTAGTGTAATCCTATGGTTAAGATAAACCACACCTGATTACACTACAACCATTCCGATTGGTTTGTCCAACTCCATCTCGGTTGTGAGCCTCTTTCTTATGCTTCGATAAGGAACCTGATAACATGATCTTTTGTGCGGCACCACGCACCATGTTATCTACAATGCCAAGCATTACACGTTTAGTGCACATACTAATGTAAACATAAACGTGCACTATGTGATTTCTGATTCTCTTTAAAATGTAGATGTATCTTTTTAACAAAAAGCAAAGCTTTTAGTATACATCCTTACAGGACTTTCCTGCACACTTAATCAGCTTGTTAGATCACAACCAAATCTTAACTTTTAAACTCTTTGCCATTATCAAAACAAATGTTTGACTTTGGTGCTTCCGGCACCAACAATCTCCCCCTTTTTGATTTATGGCAACATGGTTCAAAAAGGTAAGTTAAAAACATATTATAGTAATCTATCAATACTGACAACAAAATTTTAACTCCCCCTGAATTTCACATTCTCCCCCTGAAGTTTTCAATATCATGTGGGTTTTGTATACTTTCTAAGTGCTAAGTGTTTGTCAAGTTTTTAGCAAAAACTTAAGTTTTTGACTAAGTGTTTTTCGAAAATAAGACAATTGTACTCAAGGACACTTAGGCAATTTTTGAAAAGGTTATGTAAGCCTAATTTTTGTTTTAATATTTTGAAAATTTACTTAGGCAAAATAAGTTTTGAAAACTGATTTTCCTTGCCAAGTTTTCATTCTGAGATTTTGAAAAAAAATTTCCAACTTAGAAAATTTTGCTTAAAAGCATTTTCACAAAATAGAATTTGTTTACTAAAAAGAATACTTAGCACATTTGCCAACAAATTTTTGAAAAATAGTTTAGCTCATGCATATTTGTTTACTAAGAACAAACTTCTTTTTAGAATTATTTTTTAAAATACACTTAGAAATTTTGAAGCCTTTTGGAAGTATTTTAAGAGCACTTAAGATTACTTTAAAAGTTTGAAGTACTGACAAATACATAGAAAAATTTTAGAAACCTTTTTAAGAAAAAAAATTTAGCAGAAATTTGAAATACTCAAAATAGTTTAAAAACATTCTTTAAGTACTTAAAGAACTTTGAAGTATTTAAACACTGAAAAGTACCTGAAAACTTAACACTTAGATCTTTCTACTTTACTTTTTGAAAAAGAGATAGAAGATTTTGAAAAATTTTGAGAAATTTTCCCTCATTCTTGTGTTCTCTCCCCCTTTGCCATATATCAAAAAATAATTGATACTAATTACAGCAAATAAATTGGAGCTATTAAGAAATTACAATTCTGTATTGAACCAACTCTAAAAACATTGGACTAAATTAAACTAATCTTGTTCAGGTCCTATCTAACCATGCTAGCTACATACTAACTGTCATGAATAGTAGGTTTCGCTAAGGTTAGTCAAGTTAAGTAATCTGATCAGTTAGATTTTCTAAGCTTAACACTTAACCTGATTGTTGTTCAACTTATATTTATTGCCCCAATTACTGCAGATGCAATGACTTAAAGCATCTTGAATCAAGGCATAGACCTAAGTATCTCAACCCAGACTAGGTTATCAATCAAATGTACCCTAAGGTGTTTGTGAGATGCTAGCTTCTAGATCTATAGGTGCCCTAAGCTAAGTCCATTTGTGAAAAAGCCCTAGTTTTGAAGGGGATAGTTTTTGAAATAAAACTAAGTCAGAAAATCATTTTGAATTTCAAAAAACTTGATAAATAAAATGATAAATTTGCAAAAATTTTGAATAAAATAAAAAAAAATTAGAAAAGTTTTTTTTAAGAAGACAATATAAATCAGTCATACTCTACTAAGCGCAACCCTAACTGCCTTCTTAATGAGCTAAACTCAGACTCAGGTAAAGGTTTGGTAAAGATATCAGCTAATTTGAATTTTGAGTCCACATGTTTAAGTATTATTTCACCCCTGGCTACATGATCCCTTACAAAATGATGTTTAACTTATATATATTTTGTTCGGGAATGTTGAATTGGGTTTTTAGTCAAGTTGATTGAACTAATGTTATCAATATAGACTTGGGTTTGAGTGTAGTCAAGCTGGAAGTCCTTAAGAGTGTGCATCATCTACAAAAGTTGTGCTACATATTCTCCTAGAACAACATATTCTGCTTCTGTTGTGGACAGTGCTACGCAGTGTTGCTTTCTGCTACACTAGCTGACTAGGCTATGTCCTAATAGTTGGCAACTTTCACTTGTACTTTTTCTATCTAATTTGCACCCAACATAGTCAGAGTTAGAATATCCTGACAATTCAAATGTGGAAGTCCTAGGATACCAAATCCCTACATTTAGGGTACCCTTAATGTACCTAAGTACTCATTTTAGGGCTGCTAAGTGGGATTCCTTAGCACAAGTTTGGTACCTACCACACATTCCTCAGAAAATAGGATATCAGGTCTGCTAGCCGTTATGTAAAGTAGACTCCCAATCATACTTCGGTATAGTTTATGATCAACAGGCTTACCTTCTAGGTCACTATCAATTTTGACATTTGTGGCCATAGGGGTACTTATGCTTTTGGAGTTATCCATTTTAAATTTCTTTATTAATTCTTTAGCATACTTGGATTGGTGAACATAATTATCGTCTCTAGTTTGTTTAATTTGTGATCCTATGAAGAAGTTGAGCTCACCTACCAAGCTCTTTTCGAATTCAGTTTCTATTATTTTTACAAACTCTTTTAGAAAGTTAGAGTTGGTGGATCCAAAAATTATATCATCAACATAAATTTGGGCAATGAAAATATCGTTTTCTAAGGTTTTAACAAAAAGGTTGGAGTCAATTTGACCTTGATTAAATTCCTTAGAAATTAGATAAGTTGATAAGCGTTCATACCAAGCCCTAGGTGCTTGTTTCAGCCCATACAGTGCTTTTCTAAGTTTAAAGACATACTCAAGTTTTTCTAGGTCCTCAAATCCTAGGGGTTGTCCTACATAGACTTCTTCTTAGATGAACCCATTCAAAAAGGCTTAACATCCATTTGTTATAGCTTGAACCCTCTATGGGCTGCAATGGCTAATAACATTCTAATTGACTCAAGTTTGGCTACTGGGGCATAGGTTTCATCATAGTCTAACCCTTCGACTTGACTAAACCCTTTAGCTACTAAGAGGGCTTTATTTATAACTATTTCCCCTTAATCATTTAATTTGTTTCTGAACACCCACTTAGTATCTATAACAGATTTACCCTCAGATTTAGGTACTAATTCCTAGACTTGATTTCTTTCAAATTGGGCTAACTCCTCCTGCATAGCTATGATCCAATCAAGGTCAGGTAGGGCTTCCTCTATAGTTTTAGGTTCAATTTTTAAAATTATATAGGAAGACCTAGTTCTGACTCCTAAGGTTGGATCACCTATAATTTGATCAGAAGGGTGACTGAGTTTGAGTTTCTTGGTTCTTCTAGTATTAGGATCAGCCTCAGGTCCGGCTAGACAATTCGATTCAATGTTTGGTTCAACTACTTGGGTCAGTTCAGTTATAGGTTGAGTTGAGACCTCAGTAGTTAGTTCAAGAGTTAGTTCATTTAGAGGTTCAATCAATGGTTCAATTGTGGTTCAATTGTTGGTTCATTGTCTTCCTGATCAGTATTTGATTGGTTTAATTTTTTATTATCAATTTTTGGTTCAATTTCCTCATCAAAAATTAAGTTAGTAGTTTCTTCAATTTTATGAGTTTGTTTATTGTAAACCCTATAGGCCCTACTAGTTGTTGAATATCCTAGGAAGATCCCTGGGGTTGACTTGGATTGAAACTTACCTAGTAGTCTTTAGTGTTCAATATATGGACTTTGCACCCAAAGACTCTTAGGTAGTGTAGGTTAGGTAGTCTATGATAATATAATTCATAAGGTGTTTTATTATGCCCTTTGTTAATTAGAACCCTGTTTTGGATGTAACATGTTGTACTTACCGCTTCTACCCAAAATTGATTAGCTAGGTTAAATTCATTTAACATGATTCTAGTGGCTTCCTGAAGGGTTCTATTCTTTCTCTCCACTATCCCATTTTGTTGGGGGGGGGGGGTTCTAGGACAGGAAAATTCATGTATCTACCCATTTATTTTGCAAAATTCTTCAAACCGTTGATTTTCAAATTCTCCCCCGTGATCACTTATAAGTCTTTTGATTTTAGTATCATTTTGGTTTTCAATTATTTTACATAGGTCAATAAATAAGTTTAAAGTTTCATCTTTGGTTTTTAGGAACCTAACCCTGGTAAACCGAGAGTAATCATCGATAATTACTAAGCAGTACCGATTCCCGCATAGTGACTTGGCTCCATGGTCAAATAGGTCAAGGTGCAGGAGCTCAAGTGTGGTTTGGGTTAAGTCTGATTGAATTGATTTGTGAGCAGACTTAGTTTGTTTGCCTTGGTTACATGAGTTACAGATTGTATTTTCAAAATTCTTAATTCTTGGTACACCTTTAATTAAACCAAGTTGGGTAACTTTTGAAATTAGTTTAACATGAGTGTGACGTAATCTCCTATGCTAGAGGTTAGATTCTTCTAATTAAGTCAAGAAGAATTTTGGTACTAAAGGTAAATTGATAGTATAAACGTTGTTTTTCCTAGTACCCTTAAGCATGACTTCTGAGTTTTGAAGGTTTCTAATCAGGCAGTCAGAGTTGGTGAATGAAATCACATAGCCAGTATCATATAGTTGACTTATACTAAGCAAATTGAATTTAAATTTTCAACCAAGAGTACTTTCTTAATCACAAAATCAGACTTGAGTTCAATGTTACCTGACCCAATGACTTTGAGTGTAGCATTGTTGTCAAATTCTACTGAGCCTAGGTTCTTGAACTTGATTTTGGTGAATTTCAATTTGTCTCCAGTCATGTGTCTGGAGCATCCACTATCCAACATCCATTGGTCCAAATCATTATGTTCCTACACATAAAGTATTTGTTGATTTGGATCCATTAGAGTTAGGGATAGCTTAAATTGATTTTCACAACCTAGTCTGTCTCACCCAATCTAGTGTTATCAATCACATTAATCTTATGGGTATTGTGAGACAGGTTTTCAAAAATTAAAGATTTTAATTTTGAAAAAAAACATGGTTATTTTTGAAGATATCTAATTAATTTGAAAATTTATATAGTTAAGCTTATTGATTTTAAAAAGTGGTTGACTCTAGGATTACTTGAAATTTATGTTAGATTCAAATTTGACAAAGAGTAAATTGAATTGAATTTCGAAAATTGGCTTCCAGGTCTTGGCGAGGCATAAGGCCTTCTTGGTCGTAGCCTTATTGGATCATCAACCCTTTCCTTGACAATGCCTTTTAATGAAATTTCATTTTCAAAATTACTTGTTAAGAAATTCTGATCTAACTAGTTTGGGTCTTGGATCGGTATCTTCGGCTAGTTCCACCAGACTAAATAGACAAAGTAGAGTATACTTGACCTTATTAGAAGTGTTGGATCTTATACGTTTGCTAGAGGGGGTGAATAGCAAATCTCAGCTTTCTTGTACCTACGTTGTTAATTGTGCAAGCGGAATATACAATAAAAATGAAACTAACAATGAAGAACAATGCTAACAAGAAGATTTACTTGGTATCCACCCCTAAGGGTGACTAATCCAAGAATCCATCGGTGGATCACTCCCCGGATAACCTCCGACTAGCCCTTGTCACTCCTTGTGGGTGGAGAAACCTCACCACAACACCTTGAAAAGACCTGAGACTACTATTTGGCCTTTAACCAAGACCAAATTCGTCATGCTTTTCAGCCAACACGAAGTCCTCTTACATAGGACTAAGGCTGAAAACCCTCGCCACCAGTCGATTGCGCATTTACCAATCGACAGGTGCAAGCAAATTAGCAGTCCAACAACTCGCTGCAACGGCTAGTTTTTGACTTTACTAGTCGACTGCTTCCAGGGCAGTAGACTGGTCTACTCACACACCTAAGGTTACCCTTTCCGAGTACATTTCACTCCACACTCGAACCCTAGGATTTCTCGAGTACAATCTAACACACTCGTACCCTCACGACTCAACTGACTCCTCACCAGCAGCCTCGACTATTGCCTTTGCACCCTCTTCATCTTCAGCTCCCATCCCTCGGATGCACGCAAGCCTCCAGCTTGCCTCCATGCCATCCTTCACGCTTGCCTCGAAGTCCACGCCCCTTGGCTCATCGTCCCTGCTCTACCAAGGTCCCTCGGGTGCACACAAGCCTTCAGCTTGTCTCCATGTCGCCCTTCACCGTACTGAGGTCGTCCAGCTAAGTCAGTATGTGTATCCTGTACATCCTGCACACTCACATACACATATCAAATACACAAGGGTAAACCTAACTTAAACCCTTTGGCCAAACATCAAAACTCATGGTCACTTCGGACCACAGATTGCCTCAACAATCTCCCCCTTTTTGATGTTTGGCAATACGTTTAAGTTAGGGAAATCAAATAGTAGAGAAGTAGTAAAAACAATGTTAAACAAACAACTGGACTTACGTTGCCAAGACTCCATCTTGGACTTACACTGCCAATGCATATACAATGCAAACATGTACAGATCCTATCCCAAGGCATCCCACACCTAACCCTCCAAGTTAGGAATTTTTTCAAAATGGGCTTTTTAAGAACCTATCCCAAGGTTCCCCCACACCTAACCCTCCAAGTTAGGACTTTTCGAAATGGGCTTTTTAAAGCCTATCCCAAGGCTCCCCACATCTAACCCTCCAAGTTAGGACTTTCCATACACCTAACTTCCAAAGTTAGGAATTTCCACACCTAACTTCCCAAAGTTAGGAATTTTCCACACCTAACCTCCCAAAGTTAGGAATTTTCCACACCTAACCTCCCAAAGTTAGGAATTTTCACCAAAATGGGCTTTTTAAAGCTTCTCCCAAGCTCCCCCTACATTGGACTTACAAAGGCTTTTTAAGAACCTCTCCAAGGTTCCCCTTATGCCAAGAATGGAGCAACCATGCTCCCCCTTTTTCTAAGATCCCCTAGACCTAGAGTTTCCCGCAAAGGCGTGTTTGGTTTCCCAAATTAAACCCATCACTTCTCCCCCTTTGCCTAACATCAAAAAGATTACAACAATATCCAAATTATTGGATCTTTTAATCCCCAATGATCCTTAACACAGTGTACTAGCCCCCCATACACTTGTCATCATTTGGATACAAATTAGCTGTTGGATACCCAATCCAGCCCTGACCAGTTGACTGCCCCCCAGGGCAGTCGACTGATACTCTGAAAATCAGTTTTTCTGGCCATATTCAGAAATGCGCCAGAATTTCTACAAATCTACAAAAATTCCAAATTTTGTGGAGAACTTTGTGGTACCTATACCTACTTGGGAAAAATACATTCACCCATGTATCTATTATCATTCCCATGTTTGACACAAAACTCAAAAGTTTTCTATGAAAATTAAGGCAAACAAGAGGCAACCTCCCCCTTGACCTATACCTTTTCCCAATTTTCAATTTGCCTAGGTGAAGTTCTACCCAATATAACACCATAACACCACATTAAATTCTTCCCCAACTTAACTTCATAACACCAAGGTCTTTTGTCCCTTGGACACCATTAAAGGATTGCCCCAAGCAACCTTATTGTTGAGGCAATCTGTGATTCAGAGTAATCATGAGTATTGATGTTTGGGCAAAGGGTTTAAGTTAGGTTTACCCATGTGCCCTTATATGTGTATGTTCAGTGTGCAGGTTGTACAAGTTACACATATGGAATTGACTGGATGACCTCGGTATGGTGAAGGGTGGCATGGAGATAAGCTGGAGGCTTATGTGCACCCGAGGGACCTTGGAGAGCATGGAAGATGAGCTGAGGGGTGCAGACTTCGAGGCATGCATGAAGGATGGCATGGAGGCAAGCTGGAGGCTTGTGTGCATCCGAGGGATGAGAACCGAAGATGAAAAGGGTGTGAAGGCAATAGTCGAGGCTCTGGATGAGGAGTCAGTCGAGTCGCGAGAGTATGAGTGTTGTGTGATTGTACTCGGGAAATCATGGGGTTTGAGTGCGGAGTGGAATGTTCTCAGGAAGGGTAACTCTAGGTGGGTGAGTTGGGCAGTCGACTGCCCTTAGGCCAGTCGACTGATAAAACACACAGAAGGGTTCTAGCCTGGAACCAGTCGACTGCCCTGGGGGCAGTCGACTGGTAGGTGGCTGGTGAGTTGGCTGAGAATTCGAACGTTGGGGTGCAACGGTCAAATTTCAGTGGCACCAGTCGACTGCCCTGGGGGCAGTCGACTGGTAGCGAGGGTTTCAGCCTGAGTCCTATTTAAAGAGGACATCATGGTGGCTGAGATTCTTGACGAAACTCGCTTGGGTAAAGTGAGTTAGTAGTCTTTTGTGTCCAAATCTTGTTAAAGTGATTGTGGTGAGGTTTCTCCACCCACAAGTAGCGACGAAGGAGCCGGAGGTTATCCGGGGATTGATCAACCGACGGATTCTTGGATTAGTCATCCGTCCGGGGTGGATACCAAGCAAACCTGGTTTGTTAGCATTGTTTTCTGTTGTTGTTTATTTTTATTTGTATTTCCGCTGGGCAACTAACAATCTTGTAGAGACGTAAACGAAAAAATGCTATTCACCCCCCCCCTCTAACATGCCTGTCTATCTATCAGTTGGTATCAGAGCGAAGGACCGCTCTTGATCAGACTAATCGCCGAGGGAGCACACGCTAGAGGAAGAAGAACATGGAAGATAAGTTGGGGCAAGTCATCAACACACCACCATCATACAATCATGAAGAATTCGGCCATTGGAAGTCAAGGATGGAAAATTGGCTAGGGATGGATTGGGAGTGTAGAATGACCATTGAAGACCCCTTTGAAATTCCGAGGGACAAGCATGACAAGAGGCTTCGACCTAGATATTGGACAGATGAACAACGAGAGCAATCTAGGGCAAACGAAAAGGTAATCAATATTTTGATTGATATTTTGCCTAAAAATGTGTTGAGTTGTGTAGGAGAATATAAAAGTGCTTATGAGTTATGGAGCAAACTAGAAGAACTTCACAAGAGTCCTACACAAGGTCAAATGAGTCAAGGAGAAGAAGAAGAAAAGGAAGTATCTACATCTTCAAGTGAGGGAGAGAGTGAAAGATCATCAACCTCCTCAAGAGAAGAAGAGGAGGTATCGATTTCAAGAATTGAGGGGGAGGAGAGACCCTCAACCATATCGGATCAAGAGGAGGCATCCACATCATCAAAGGTTGAAGAAGAAGTCAACCTAGCCTCTACCTCCACTAAAGCCAAGACCAAAGACCATATTACATGTTTTGGTTGCAACAAAAAGGGGCACTACAAGGATAAGTGTCTAATTGGTAAGAAAAAGGAGGTACTCTCTACACTCATTTCAATTCCATTTAAATCTAACATGAAGTGTAGGATTGAAGAAGCCCACGAGAAAAGGAAGAAAATCCAATGCTTTACGTGTGGTGAGCTAGGGCACTACCACACGAAGTGTCCAAGGATGAAAGAGCTCAAGAAAATGGGACACTTGAGGAGATGGGAGAAAGAAGAAAGGAGGAAGCAAAGCCCACATCAAGGAGGAACTCCAAAGGTAAGGAAGGTAACTCCTAACCTTAAGCCAAAGTTTGATTCAAATTCAAGTTCCTCAATGCATGATAAAAATAGAATTAATCATTCCTCCATGCATGCTAGTTTTAATGAAAAATGCTTAATGGTGCACAATTTTGATTTTAAATATAATGATAGGACTATGGTTAACAAAATAGATCAAAACCCTAGGAAAGGCATGCATCATGATCAACCCAAGACCTCTAGACCTAAGGATCAACGCAAGAATCCCAAGAATGGGAGGGATGTGCCTAGAAAGGAGGGTAGGTTTAGGAATGTCCAAAGTGGACATGTGGATTCTAGGTTTAGGAACCTAGAAAGGAAAAATCAAGCTTTAAGGGAAAAGCTTGATAGGTTAGAGAAAACTCTAGAGAGATTCACTATTGGATCTAAGAATTTAGATATGGTGTTGGGTGGCTTAAACCGCACCAATGATAGATCGGGGTTGGGATACCGATCTATGGTCTCCCATGCCAAGGGGAAGAAATATTCTAGGATAGCATATGACTATGGCAAGAAGGGGGAGTCCAAAAATAGCAAGGGGATGTCATTTAAAGGGAAAAAGAAAGACTTAACCAAAGACGAGGTGTCTAAGGTTAAGAGTGTCAAGTTTGTAGGCCAAGAATCACCAGAGGTTCACCGGTATGGCTTAGTGTGGGTTAAGTCACCTAGGGAGGTGGCTAAGGCTCAGAGCTCAAGGCAGAGCTCTAGGAGCCTTTGGGGTCCATGGTAAATGGATCTCAAGAGTTTTTCTCCTAGGAAATTAGGTGAAATGTGTCAAAAAGGGTTGGAAGACTTGGGTAAGTCTTAATCCTAGGTTTTGGCACATTAAAAGGGAATTTAGGGAGAAAAAAGTGAAAATGAGGTTATAATTAATAAAATTAGGTTTTAATGGGCAAATATCATATAATTCACTGATAGAAAAGAATTGTGACTAAGTATTAGAAGATACATCAAGGAAAAACCACAATTAGAACTTTTGGGTTGAGTTTAAATGATACATTTTAGAGAAAGTTGAGTTTCATGCCAATATTGGGATTCGTAGTATATTTGTTTGGAAACGAATTTTTCCCAAGTAGACATTGGCCCCACAAATCTCCCCACGAAATTTCATAATTTTTGGAGATTTGTAGAATTATTTAGGGATTTCTGAAATTGAGCTGAAAACCTGAAAATCAGGTATCAGTCGACTGCCCTTGGGGCAGTCGACTGATCCGAGTGAATTTTCAGCCCAGAAGCTCTCTGTGAGTTTTGGCAGTCAACTAATCCAGTAGGGTTAGAGAGAAGAGGTATTTTGGATGATAAGATATGACCCTAAAGTTAAATCCTGGATTATACTTTAAATGAAGCCTTGTCTCATGGTTTATTGATGATTGTATGAAATGAGACTATATAGATATTATGGATAATTCAAGGAAGATTGATAAGAGATAAGAAGGAAATTTCTTTGGATATTTGAGGATATTGAAAAGAGAGAGTTAAGGATAATTCCTTGTGTAAATTGATGATGGTTAGAATTGCCAAATACAAGGAATCATGAATTGAAGCCAAAATTGATACAAAGTGTCCATCCTTGGGAAAATTAGAGAATTAAACCAAAGTCAAGCACATTTGATAATCTTAATCAAAACATATTTTTCTAGGATAGGGCATATCCTAGAAAATGTGCTTGCAAACTCTTAGATTGTTTAGGGTTTTATTGAGTTCTTTTTGGCACTAAGAGAAAGGTTGCTTGGGGGCAATCCTTTAATGGTGGCCAAGGGAGAAGAACTTGGTGTTAGGTTGGGTAGAACCAAATTTGGTGTTAGGGTGTCATGTTGGGTGGAGCTTGATCTTGGAGAATGGAAATTGGGAGAAGACATAGGTTAAGGGGGAGGTTGCCTCCTTGTTTGCCTTGATTTTCATAGAAAAATTTGTGGGCTTTGTGTCAAACTTTGGAATGGTGATAGATACATTGTGGAATATATTTTTCCCAAGTAGGTATCGGTACCACAAAATTCTCCATGAAATTTGAGAATTTTTAGAGATTTGTGGGATTTCTGGCACATTTCTGAATGTTGCCTGAAAAACTGAATTTCAGAGTATCAATCAACTGCCAACAGGGGCAGTCAACTGGTCAGGGCTGGTGTGGGTATCCAGTAGCTGAATTGGGTTTTAATGATGGAAAACAAGTGTATGGGAGGTTCGTACACATTGTTTATGATCATTAGGGATTGAAAGAACCAATAATTGGGATATTGTTGGATTCTTTTTTATGTTAGGCAAAGGGGGAGAAGTGTCGCGTTTAAGTTGAGAAACCAAACACTCCTTTGCTAGAAACCCTAGCTTTAGGGGGAGCTAAGATTAAGGGGGAGCATGGTTGCTCCATTCATGGCATAAGGGGAACCTTGGAGAGGTTCTTAAAAAGCCTTTGTAAGTCCAATGTAGGGGGAGCTTGGGAGAAGCTTTAAAAAGCCCGTGAAAAGTCCTAACATAGAGGGTTAGGTGTTGAAAAGTCCTAACTTGGAGGGTTAGGTGTGGGATGCCTTGGGATAGGATCCCGTTGTGAAAAATTCCTAACATGGAGGGTTAGATGTAGGATGCCTTGGGATAGGATCCATCCATGCATTGCATATGCATTATTTTTGCTATTGACTACTATCTTGATTCCCTAACATAAACGTATTGCCAAACATTAAAAAGGGGGAGATTGTTGAGGCAATCTGCAATCCGAAGTGATCAAGAGTTTTGATGTTTGGGCAAAGGGTTTAAGTTAAGTTTACCCTTGTGTTCTTATATGTGTATGTTGAGTGTGCAGGTTGTACAGGTTACACAGATGGACTTGACTGGACGACCTCGGTATGGTGAAGGGTGGCATGGAGACAAGCTGGAGGCTTGTGTGCACCCGAGGGACCTTGGAGAGCAGGGACGATGAGCTGAGGGGCACGGACTTCGAGGCATGCGAGAAGGATGACATGGAGGCAAGCTGGAGGTTTGCGTGCATCCGAGGGACGGGAGCCGAAGATGAAGAGGGCGCGAAGGCAACAGTCGAGGCTGCAGATGAGGAGTCAGTCGAGTCGTGAGGGTACGAGTGCTGTGTGATTCTACTCGGGAAATCCTAGGGTTTGAGTGCGGAGTGGAATGTACTCAGGAAGGGTAACTCTAGGTGGGTGAGTAGGGCAGTCGACTGATAAAACTCACAGAAGGGTTCTGGCCTGGGACCAGTGGATTGCCCTGGGGGTAGTCGACTGGTAGGTGGATGGTGAGTTGGTTGAGAATTTGAACGTTGGGGTGCAACGGTCGAATTTCAGTGACACCAGTCGACTGCCCTGGGGGCAGTCGACTGGTAGCGAGGGTTTCAGCCCGAGTCCTATTTAAAGAGAACTTCGTGGTGGCTGAGATTCTTGACGAAACTCACTTGGGTAAAGTCAGTTAGTATCTTTTGTGCCCAGATCTTGTTAAAGTGATTGTGGTGAGGTTTCTCCACCCACAAGGAGCAACGAGGGCTAGCCGGAGGTTATCCGGGGATTCATCCACCGACGGATTCTTGGATTAGTCACCCGTCCGGGGTGGATACCAAGCAAACCTGGTTTATTAGCATTGTTTTCTATTGTTAGTTTATTTTTATTTGTGTTTCCGCTGCACAACTAACAATCTTATAGAGACGTAAACCAAAAAGTGCTATTCACCCCCCCTCTAGCACGCCTGTAGATCTATCACTTATCCCTAGTGCCAAAAAGAACTCAACAAAATCTTGAACAATCTAAGAGTTTACAAGCACATTTGCTAGGATATACCCTATCCTAGAGAAGTATAGTTCTATGAGAAATACAAATGTGATTGACTTTTGGAACATCCTTTATTTTCCTAAAAAGTTTGGCATTTGAAATCAATTCTAATTTCCTTAAGACATGGTCATTTTGTATCAAATTGAAAGTCTATCTATAATTCCATGTGTTTGTCAAAGCTAACCATTATAATTTGACACATGGAATTGTCCTTAACTCTCCCTTCTTTATTTCCTAATCCTAGATGCCTTACGGAAAACTTTCATATCCTTTCATTCGCCAAAAGCTTATCATTTAATATCGTCTAATGAACCTTAAGCACTCATCAATCCTCCTTAAATTTCGTGATATCAATAAGACCTTATTCCATAAAATCAACATTAAATCACAAGGCAGACCTTGATTCAAAGAATATGAAATCATAACCAAGGGGTTTTAATTTAAAGCAACATCCTTTCATCCAATAGTAAGTTGGGACCTTCAAATCATATAATATCAAATCATGACATAAAATCTCACAAGATATCATGACACTTTCCTATGATTTCAATCTTGTAATTTCTGATCATCTAATAGGCCTTTTCTACCTAAACCCTCAGATCAGTCGACTGCCCCCAGGATAGTCGACTGGCAAAACGAACAGAAGATTTCTAGGTTGAGACCAGTCGACTGCCCCCAGGGCAGTCGACTGATACCTGAATTTCAAGTTTTCTGTCCAATTTCAGTAATGCCTAGTTAATTCCACAAAACTCCAAAAAATCTGAAATTTCGTGGGGAGATTTGTGGAGCCTATGCCTACTTGGGAAAATTTGTTTCCAAATAAATATACTCCAACTCCCATGATTGGCATGAAACTCAACCTTTTCTAAATTATACCATTTAGACCTCTCCCAAAAGTCCTAATTTTGGCTTCTTCTTGATATATCTTCTTATTTCTGACCATAACACATTTCTATCACTGAATTACATGGTATTTACCCATTAAACCTTAATTTTATCGAATATAACCCTATTTTCATCTTTTTCTCCCTAAATTCCTTTTAATGTGTCAATTCTCTAGGATTAAGACTTACCCAAGTCTTCCAATCCCTTTGGCACAGTTCATCTCATTTCCTAGGAGAAAATCTCGTGAGATCCATTTACCATGGATCCCAAAGGCTCCTAGAGCTCCCCTTTGAGCTCTTAGCCCTAGACACCGGATAACTACTATTTTGTTGATAAATTTAGCCTCTTAAATCTATGTTTTCATCCACTATTATCTGCTTAAGTTTGCATTTACGTACGGTTTCATGAATTACCTCTATTTTGGCTTTTAATTCAAATCTTTGCATATTTGAGATATTTTGGCACTAAATTATGAATCTAATTTTGTAGGCTTCAAATGAGCATGGGCCTAGGTCAGATTAAGTCAAACTTGAGTCAGAATTGGATCCAGATCAAAGTGATCAAGCTTGGATTAATATGAGCCGTCCGATCAAGAAACGGCTAGATCTGAACCATCGGTCAACTTCTGACCAATCCGAGTTCAAGATAGAGTCAATCATGACCACTGATCAAGATCTAAAAATTTCATCCAAATCAGAAGCAATTCAACCGTTGGATCAAGCTCAAGAGGATCTAGACCATCCATTCAAAAGAAGGGAAGATCTGAGCCATCCACCGCAGATCTGATCGATCTAGATCAAGGAGGAGTAGATCAGAGCCACAGATCAAGATCTGGGAAGTTTGGTCTAGATCTGAGAAGATCCGACCGTTGGATGAGTCCTAAACGATCGCAGCCGTTCAATTTCAAAAGGAATAAGTTTAAATCAGAATTCCCTCTTCTTCTCCAGGGTGGTCGCGAGTCGCATAGCGTAGCAACAGAGTAGCTTCAGATCGCCAGTTCTTTGCATTTTCTTCATCGTTTTCTTCCTTAGATCGCGTGGCCAAATTAGATCTACTTCTTGTCAAGATTTCCGATCATAGAGGTAATCTCCTTGTTCAATTTGCTAATTGTTTGTGTTTTTGGAAGTTTTGGTGAGGGTGTCGCCGAGGCTCTATTTTCATCGAGTGATCCACTACCGATCACCGGATTTCCAACGTCCAGAACACTGTTGAAGCTCAGAGGGGTTCTCGGAAGTATTTGAGGGTTTATGAGCATCGATCGTCATCCAGTCGATCGAGATGGAAGAGATCACAAAGTGATTTCAGCTACTGATCGTTTGCTCCGATCGATCAGAGGTTCATCTGATCAGTCCTCAGTCCGATCAGAGGAAGACCTGATCGGTCCGTGACCGATCAGGAAGTCCAAGATGCACAAATCGATTTCGGACTGAACTTGGGGAGTTTTCCTTCAATGGTTTTTGAGTTCAGAGGGTTTCTAACTCAATCTCTATGTGACGGCAAAGGGAAGGCTTGATTAGAAATTATTCGATGTTTAATTTAGGATAGATTTTAGTTTTACGCACTTAATTCTTCAATGTGTCAAGCTTGTTTCTATTACATTTCAAGTCAAGTTCTTTAAGCAATGTTTTGTGCTCATTTTAATTGTCTTGCAAATTAGTTTTCTGCAATTTACTCCCTGCAATTAGTACCTAAAGTTTCAGTTGCATCATTTGAATTTACTTCCTCAATTGTCAATTAGGTTAAGTTTAGCTCCGCAATTTCCTAGTTCATTACATGCTTAGTTGAGTTCATTCTAGTCTATTTCATATTGTCATTTCTTTATCGCCAAAAACCCCCCATTTTATCTAGAAAACCCAAACATCAAACGACAAATAAACTTTCAAGCTCGAATTAAACATTCATTCAATTAGTCCTTGGAAAAATAAGACCTGAGCCCCTCTACTACATTTTATCTTGCTAGCCAAGGGTTTTCAGTTTATAAATATCTAAATTTGAGTGCTCATCGTGACACATTGCTTTTGGGCATCCTAGGAAATTTGAGGCTCACTTGTGACACCTATTTGAGACCCATCAAATTTTTGGCGCCGTTGCCGGGGAACTAACTAGTTGAGTTTGTTTAAATTGAGCTTGTGTTTAATATTTATATTCTTTGATTCTATTTTCATTTGCTTTATCTTTTTGTATATATTTGCTGCCATTTTTGTTTATTTTGTGGCCAGGACTGCAGGTGGGGATCTTGAGAGTTTGAGAAGCTCGTGAGATCCATTTACCATTGATCCAAGGCTCCTAGAGCTCCCCCTTGAGCTCTTAGCCCTAGCCACCTCCCTAGGTGACTCAATCCACACTAGACCACACCAGTGAGCCCCCGGTGATTCTTTGCCTACAAATCTAACCTTCTTAACCTTGGACACCTTATCCTTGGTTAAGTCATCCTTTTTACCTTTTGATGGCACCCCCTTGCCATCCTTGGACTTCTCCTTCTTGCTATAATTGTATGCTTCCCCAGCATACTTCTTTTTGTTGACATTGGAGGTCTTAGACCGGTATCCCAACTCCGATCTATCATAGTTGGGTTTTAAACTACACAAGACCATATCTGAACCCTTAGATCCAAATTGAATCATTCTAGGGTCTTTTCTAATTGATCAAGTCTTTCCCTTAAGGCTTGATTTTCCCTTTCTAAGTTTTTAACCTTTGAGTCCATATGTCCACTATGGACATTCCTAGACCTACCCATTTTCTTAGGCATGTGTCTCCCCTTCTTGAGGTTAATGCCTTGATCCTTAGATACAATGGTCTTAGGTAAATTATGATGCATGATTTTCCTAGGGTTATGATCTAACTTGTTAACCCTATTCCTATCATTATACTTAAATACAAAATTATGCACCATTAAGAATTTTTCATTAAATCTAGCATGCATGGAGGGATAATTACCACTATTTTAAATATGCATGGAGGAACTCAAATTAGAATTACACTTTAACTTAGGGTTAGGAATTACCTCCCTTACCCTTGTAGTCCCTCTTTGTTGTGAGCTTCTTCTCTTCTTTCTTTCCTCCTTTTCCCATCTTCTTAGATGCTCCATTTTTTTGATTTCACCTTTCTTTGAGCACTTGGTGTGGTAGTGTCTTAGCTCTCCACATGTGAAGCATCTAATTTTCTTCTTTTTAGCTTGAGCATCTTCATTCCTACACTCCATATTAGATTTAAAAGGAATTGAAATTGGTTTAGATTTTACCTCCTTTTTATCTAGTGGGCACTTGTCCTTGTAGTGCCTCTTTTCATTGCATCCAAAGCATGTGATATGGTCCTTGGTCTTTGCTTTGGTGGAGGTGGAGTCTAGGTTGACTTCTTCTTCAACCTTGGATGAAGTGGATGCTTCCTCTTGTTCTGGCATTAAAGTGGGTCTCTTCTCCCCCTCAATCCTTGAGGTGGTGACCTCTTCCTCTTCCCTTGATGAGGTTGATGATCTCTCACTCTCTTCTTCCTCCTCTTGGGCTATCGAGCTCACTTCCTTGGGTTCATCCACTAATTGAACTCGTGTAGGCTTTTCATAGAATTATCCTACCTTTCTCCATAGATCATGTGCGTTTTGATATTCCCCTACACCATTTAACACATTAGTAGGCAAAATGTTAAGCAATATATCAATTACCTTTTTATTCGCCTTGGATTGATTTTGCTATTTTTGATTCCAATATCTAGGCCTAAGCTTCTTCCTGTGCTTATCCTTTAGAATCTCGAATGGTTCTTCAAGTGCAATCCTAAGGTTCCACTCCATTCCGAACCATGTCTCCATCCTTGTCTTCCAATACTCAAAGTCTTCATGATCGTAGGATGGAGGCATGTAGATGTCATCCCCAAATTTATCTTCAATTTCCATCTTCTCTAGCTTGTGCCCTCTCGGCGATTAGTCTAACAAGAGCGGTCCTTCGCTCTGATACCACTTGTTAGATCTTGTACGGTAGCTAGAGGGGGGGGGTGAAAAGCAAATCTCGGCTTTCTTGTACCTACGTTGTTAGTTGCGCAAGCGGAATATACAATAAAAATGAAACTAACAATGAAGAACAATGCTAACAAGATGATTTACTTGGTATCCACCCATAAGGGTGACTAATCCAAGAATCCGTCGATGGATCACTCCCCGAATAACCTCCGGCTAGCCCTTGTCGCTCCTTGTGGATGGAGAAACCTCACCACAACACCTTGACAAGACTTGAGCACCAAGACTACTATTTGGCCTTTAACCAAGACCAAATTCGTCAAGCCTTTCAGCCAACACGAAGTCCTCTTAAAGAGGACTAAGGCGGAAAACCCTCACCACCAGTTGACTGCCCATTTACCTGTTGACTGGTGCCAGCAAATAGCAGTCCAACGTCTCACTGCAACGGCTAGTTTTTGACTTTACCAGTTGACTTCTCCCAAGGCAGTCGACTGATCCCCAGCCAAAACCTTTCTGTGAGTTTCATCAATCGACTGCCTCCCAGGTCAGTCGACTGTTCTACTCACACACCTAAAGTTACCCTTCCCGAGTATATTTCACTCCGCACTCGAACCCTAGGATTTCCCGAGTACAATCACACAGCACTCGTATCCTCACGACTCAACTAACTCCTCACCAGCAGCCTCGTCTATTGCCTTCACGCAGTCTTAATCTTCGTCTCCCGTTCCTCGGATGCACGCAAGCCTCCAGCTTGCCTCCATGCCATCCTTCACGCATGCCTCGAAGTCTGCACCCCTCGACTCATCGTCCCTGCTCTACCAAGGTGCCTCGGGTGCACACAAGCCTCCATCTTGTCTCCATGCCACCCTTCACCGTACTGAGGCCGTCCAGCTAAGTCAATATGTGTATCCTGTACATCCTGCATACTCACATACACATATCAAATACACAAGGGTAAACCTATCTTAAACCCTTTGCCCAAACATCAAAACTCATGGCCACTACGGACCACAGATTGCCTCAACAAGAAGGGCTTCCCTAACGTACTATCATCTCACCTCCACCCAATACTAGGTTGTTCAAGTTTCAAATAAATCATTTTGTCCTTAAACTAACCAGTCTTAAATCTAAGCATGATAATAAAAATTGCAAAAATAAACAATCAAGCATGCAATTAACATGAAAATTATCTAATTATAACTATTATTTTTATATTGGCTCCTCCTGGACTATAGCCTCGATAATGGTTAGGCAAGATATGAATGTTGTCCTTGGGGATCCAATACTGGTTTGGTCCAGCATGTTTGTTCAAACAGAGCTTGGGGACCCATGCTTAGACTTGGGTTATAGGTTGGTTCAATACAACATAATAAGAGCGTTGTCTTGACTTGGTTCGTTAACCGAGTCCGGATCAGTTAAGAACAGACTTCTACTTTCCAAGGATCATGTCAAGACTCTTGGAACCTGAAGTGAACCGTTCTAAGGCAACTCTGAGCTCTTTGACTTGAGTCTTTAGGGAGGAATTCTCTTCCTCAAGTGTTTGAACTTGGGTTAAGCTTCCTTCTTGAACTGGCTCAGTCAAGGACCTCGAGTTGACTTCCTATTTCAGGAGTTTTACTTCCTGTCGGAAGGACTCAACCCGGATTTTGGCTTTCGCCAAGCTGTAAGATAAATAAGAAATTAATTTTGAATGATCATATTCTGAGTAACCTCTTACCGTGATTTGCCCATTTTTCGAGATTGTGAGTCTTCCGTCGTCTAGTTCCGATTCTGATCCGGAGTCGACATCTTCCGAGGCGGTTAGCGCGAGAAGATTCGCATGTGGGACTTCTCCTTCTTCTTCGGAAGAGGATTCATCCCAGGTGACTTGGAGAGCCTTCTTTCTTCGCGCCTTCTTGGTCTCCTTCAGATTGAGGCACTCTGACTTGAAATGTCCCTTTTTGTTGCACTCGTAGCAGGTAACGTTGGTCTTGCTCTTCGAGCTTGTTGAAGGCTTTGACGGAACTTGCTTTCTTCGGCTTGCTTTCTTTTTGTTCGTTTGCAGCTTTACCTCTTTGTAGTAGTCCCGAGCTAACCGAACCAAATTGGGTCGATCCCCTTCACTACCTTCTGAATCCGAGTCTGAGTCAGACTCGGGTGCTGGTTGAGTCTTCTTCTTGGAATCTTTGCCTTGAGATTTACCTGCAACGAAAGCTATACCTTTCTCGATCAAGGTAGTGTTAGTCTGTTCGTGCAGTTCTAATTCAGAAAAAAGTTCGTCTAATTTTATTTCAGATAGGTTCCTTGAAACTTTGTAGGCATCTACCATAGATACCCACAGTGAGTTTCTTGGAAAAGAGTTAAGCGTATACCTGATCAAGTCACGGTTTTCAACCTTGTGACCTATCGTGTGTAGCTCGTTCATCAGTTCTTGAATTCTGGCATGGAGTTGGGCCGCAGTCTCACCGTCGTGCATCTTTATGGTATAAAGTCTGTTCAGTAACAGATCTCTTTTACTGATCCTTGTGTCAGAAGTGCCTTCATGCAGCTCGATCAGCTTGTTCCAAAGCTCCTTTGCGCTGTTGAAGGGTCCCACCCGGTTCAGTTCCTCCTTGGTTAAGCCGCATTGCAAAGTCTGGGTTGCCTTTGCATCGACCTTGATTTTCTTCTTTAGCGAGCTGTCCCATTCAGTATAATGTTGCGCCACTCCTTCTGTGTTCTTGGGAATTTCCAGCTCAGACTGGATGATTATCCACATGTCCACCTGAGTTTTTAGGTGGACTTCCATTGTACTTTTCCAGTAGGAGAAGTCTTCTCCATTGAAAAGATGAGGTCTGATAGTGCTGTATCCCTCTTGTATGGCCATTAGGATTTACTGAAAAAGGAATAACAAAAAAAACTTGTTCCAAGACTGAGTCTTGGATTAGTAGTGCGGGAATAAATTAATAATAAAGCAAACAGATCGAGTGGTTTTGCACCAACCTCGATTAAATAGAAAATTCAAGCGAAAAAAATTAAAAATTTGTAAATCCGAAAGAAAAATCTCAAACTGGTGGTTGCAGCAAGTTTGAACCACCCGCTCTGATACCACTTGTTGGATGGGAGTAAATCGATAGAGGCGGAGGTGAATATCGATCGAAAAATTTTCGGACACTAATGAGAAATACGCAGCAGAAATAGTAAAGCAAAGTCGCTAACACGATTTGTTTTTACTTGGTTCAGAGTCGCGGTCGGCTCCTACTCCAAGGCCCACGGTCCTTGACCATTTACGTTGGCAATTCTATATTCGTAAAAATAATTACAGTTTCAAATACAGATATAGACTTGAAAAAAATAGTTACCACACTTAAAAAACTTGACAGTTTTACCGACGACCGATGTGATGGAATCTCGGAGCAGCGGGTCGTCGTCGGTGTAACGACCCAAAAAATTTCCTCAATATTTTATTTAAAATATTGATCATGTCTAGATAGTATTCGAGGAACCTAGAGATACTAGTACAAATCTTAGCCTAATTATCCATAATTTGTCATTTAAATTGAGAAGCTAAGTACTAATGGACTTTTCTAAGACCATGGTTAATAGTGGATTTTAGGTGAAATTTAATATAAACATAAATAGGTTTTAAATAGGAATATTAGCATGATCATGGGTGAATTTTTAGGGGATTTTCGGAAATAAAATAAAAATAAAATAAAATAAAATAGAAAAATAAAGTGCATGCACCAAGGCTTGAACCTTGGACCTAGCCTACCACCATGCATGTACTAACCAATTCACCTAGCAAGGGAGTGCTAGGAGAGGATGAAGTGGATTTTGGTTAAGTCTTAGGAAGAAATGAAGAGCCATCAAGAGAAGAGACACCATGACTCTTCACTTGCCCTCCTTAATGTGGTATAAAGGCAATGAGAGTAGTGGCATGGGAGTTTCATTTTCTTTTTTCTTCTTCGCCAAGGCAATTCCTCTTCCTCCTTGCTCTAGCCGAAACCCACAAGGGTTCTTCCCTTAGAGAAAACTTCACCAAGGACTCCATCTTGAAGACTCAAGGCTCTCTACTAGGGTACAAGGGCTAAGGAGAAGTTTAGAGTCAAGAAGGTTCTCTCTATTTTTCTATTCAAGGATTTTGTCCAAGATAAGGGAATGTAAGACCCCTCTCACCTGTGGTACAATAGTTTACAAGTTGTTTAACATGATAGAAGTTCTTATTGGCATCCATGGTTAGAAATCTATAGTTAGGGTTTATGGAGTTTTCGGCCAAACAAGATATTGGGCTAAAGATCATGTTAAAAAAACTTTTCTTATGCTTCCAAATATTTATTTATGATAAGTTAAGCACAAAAGTAAAACTTTGGGAAGTTTTGAAGCACCCTAAAAACCCCTTAGGGTTTCGGCCACCTTCAAGTATAGGGTTAGATTTAATCTTCAACTCTTCAAGCATGATTAGTATGTCTTGCTATGATATAATATGGATAGAAATGGTGACTTATATGCATTTTCCTATGGGCTTGTTACCCTTATAGGGTATCGGCCAACGCATGTTCTAGGTCTAAGGCTTAGTGTTAAATTCAATCAAGGGTCCAAATGGGTTTCCTATGGCATGATATGTAAGGTGTTGGATGATAACCATGACTATGGAAATTTTTCTAAGGACTCATGGTCCTTTAGGGTTTTAGCCAAGACCCTAACCTAGGGTTTGGGTTGGGCTATAGTCTCAAAGATGCATGATTATAAGTTACTATGATGTAAGTGTATGGTTAAGCATGTTACAAAACCCTAGTTTTGTGTGTTATGCAATATGACTTTATATGTTAGGTTCCATGTTATGTTTCATTCATGAATATATATGTAACATACTATGAACATGTGAAATGGATGTAGGGGAATGTGATGTTAAATAGAATGGTGCATGTAGAGGGTTAAATGTTACAATAGATGTAGGTGTATGAAGGTCTATGCATGTTCTATGATGAATGCCATGTACTTAAATACTATGCATCATGTTCATATGTATCTTGCCATGCATGCTCTATGATGGATAATAGGATTATGTATGCTAGATGAAATGTATCATGTATGAATTTCATGTTTATCAATGAACCATGATCATGCAAGCTTTATGAACCAAGATAACGTTTATGCCTAGAGATATGATTATGCATGTATGTCATATTTTATGAATGAAAGAAAATGGATGAAGATGATGTTATGCCTTAAGTATAAATGATAAGTATGAATGAGAAGTATGAATGATGAAGGCATAACGATGTTATGAAATAAGTATGAATGATGAAATGCCAAGTATGTTATGTCATGTATGTCTATGAATGATGAAGCATGCAAAGTTATTTTACTTTATGAATGGGCTTGTACCGGACCGAAGTAAGGGTCCAAGGGATGGGCACCTTAAGAACGCCCCGGTTCTGGACTACCGAAGCTGTCCACGGTTCTGGGACTACCGAAGCTGTCTAACAGGGATGGGCACTTAAGAACGCCCCGGTTTTTAGAACTACTGTAGTTGTTCCTACCCTAGTAGGTCGGGGCTCGCAACCTCGTATTTACTTAGGGATCCGCGCTTATGATGTATGTAAGTGGTACAAGCTGGGGACCCCAATGATGTTATGTTTATGTTAAGCATTTAAAAGTATGATTTTAAAACTAAGCATCCTTATGTAGTAAATGCATTGACTCATGCATTCATTCATGTTATGCATCACGTCAGGGTAAGTAGATTCTATGTTTATGCTATGTTAAGACTATGTTCATGTATGCTAAGAATTATGCCATGAATAAGTATGTCTCATGTTCATGTACGTTAAGAATTATGCTATGCTAAGTATGTGGTAGATTTATGTCTATGTTATGAATCATGCTATGTTAGTTGTTCATATGCTTATGACTTACGCCAAGATTATGCTTATGTTTTATGTTCAGAATTATGTTATGTTAGATACTTGATATGCTTATGTTTAAGTGGCGTATGGTTTTAGTGAGTAGGAAAGGGTCTTACTAAGCCTGTGTGCTTATAGTCTTATTTTCCTCGTACCGCAGATCAAGCAAGAAGTTACTAAGGGAGGCAGCAGGAGGGGCAAGAGCATGTGTGTGTGTGGCAGTGACTTGGCAAAGGATTCCTTTAATTACACATATTGCATGTCTTGGTTTTTGGAAATGCCTCCTTAGGTTTTATGCTATGTTTCAATGGTTATGCCTAATGAATGATAATGCTACTTATGTTATGTTTTGGTTATGCTACTTATGATGATTATGAATAAGCTATGAAATGGTTATATCATGATGCCATGCATGTTGTTAATATGCTAAGTCCAATGACACTAGGTTCAGGGATGACAAGTTTATGCATGTATAGATGTTTCATGTATTAGTTGCATGGTTAAAAGTATGTGTAGAAAAAATTATTCCGTTGCATTAAGATGTTTTATATGTACATGTAAGCTTAGCGTAACGCCGCCTCTCGCACACCGTAGGGTGGGGGAAAAAGGCGGGCGTTACAGGTTGGTATCAGAGCAGTTGCCATCTCACTACACACTCATCAAGCCTTCTTCCTGCCGCTTCCATGTAAGTACCTCTCTGCATATTTTATGATAGTAAGTACTCTTACGATATGATATGTTTCTAGAACATGCAAGTATGAACGATGTCATATGATAGATAATGGAACGTACTTGTAAGATATGTGAACATGAACGATGCTTTCTTTTATTTTATTTAGAAAAAAAAATCAAATAATTTAGAATTTAAGATGTGGTAGTATAACAATAACTCATATTATCCATACTTGTCCTTTATGAAGGAAAGCATGGCTAGAAGACAGAGTAACAGACTTAATGAGACTACTCCCTCGCCTGACCTGATGCAATTGGTGACCCAACTCCAGCGTCAAGTCACTGAGCAGCAGCAAACCATTAATACCCTGATAAACCAACAAGAAAATTCTACTACTCCCCCAGCGAACCAGACTGCTATACCTGTCACGCCTACGGTTATGCAAACTCCTCCGTCAGGCTCGACCACTGTAGCACGACAAGAGGCTTATCTGATCCAGTGGTTGAGGCTAAAGCTGAAGATTTCTCGAGTGTCAGTGAACCGTGGGACGCTCAAGCGTGGTTCAAGACCGTGGAGAGTACAATGGAGCTGCTGGATTGGCCAGAACACGAGAAGATCAAGTGTGCATCATTCTGCCTTTCTGGGGATGCCAGAATGTGGTGGGAATGGGTCAAGGCCAAGAGACAGGTGAACCAGATGACGTGGTCAGATTTCGAATCAGAGTTCTTCAATATGCATTTCACAAACAAACATTACGACAAGTTCACGGAATTCCGACAGGGCAACCTCTCGGTCAATGAAGCTGTAAAGAAATTTAACCGATTGGCTCGTCTATGCCCTGAGTTGGTTCGCACTGAGAAAGAAAGGGTCCGACTTATGTTGAAGATGTTGCGGCCCGAAATAGCTCTGAATGTGGCCGGCGGAGTTAATAGACCGCAGACTGCGGAGGAGCTATTAGTAGTGCCCTACTCACCGAACATTACCTGAACAATATCAACCAACAAAGGAAGGCATTGAATGAAAGGGGTCAGAAACCTCAGGGTACCAGTGCTAATTGGAAAGGGAACCAGGGTGGTAAACGGCAGCCTTTGAACAACCGCCAAGGGGGCCCAGCAAATAAACAGTCCCGGTTTCCCCTGTGTGCTATATGCGGGAAAATGCACCCCAGGGAATGCCGCAGAGGTACGAACCGGTGCTTCATCTGCGGAGTAGAAGGCACATGGCCTCTTACTGTAACGCCCGTTTTTTTTCTTTCTATTAAGCGGCGTTACGTTAACATACTTAGGGCATGTAGACATCATAAGGCAGCGGAATAATTTTAAGACTTACACATACATGCCCTACTACCATTCTTAACATAATGATATGGAAACTCGGCATATTGACTTCGTACTTAAACATCATATCATGTCATACTTAACATCACATCATAGAGTTCCATAAGTCATTATTCAAGCATTCAAGCGTATAAGTGACCAAAGTAATGTTCTAGCATAAACGATAAACATATGATTTCCTGGGCCAAGTCACTACCACACACATGCGTTCTTGCCCTCCTGCTGCTTCCTCATTGTCCCCTTGAATGATCTGCGGTATAAGGAAATAAGACTATAAGCACACAGGCTTAGTAAGACTCTTTCCTACTCACAAAACCATTCGACATTTCATAATGAGCACATGAAACATTAACATACTTGGTGCTCTACTTAGAACATAACAACTTGAACCACTTATCATATACTTGACATGGCATGAACATAAACATAAGTGAACATTCCTATCATGGCATGAGACATGACATAAACGTAAACATAGTAAACAATCTCAGCATGGCATGCTACATGGCATAAACATAAACACAATAAACATTCCTAGCATGGCATAATACATGGTATAAACATAACATAATAAACATTCTTAACATGCATGATACATGGTATAAACATAACATAATAAACATTCTTAGCATGACATAATACATGGTATAAACAGGTCTATAAAGTGTAAACCAACCCGTATGGCATAAACATAGGCATACTTCCTATCATAGCATATGAGCATCTTCTTAGCATAATCATGACATAGATCAATTACTCTCATACATCTTTCTTAACATGAAGCGTAAGCATAAAATATTATTAACTTAGCATAATGCATAACATGAATGAATGCATGAGTGGAATGCATATACATAAGGATGCTTAACCTTTTAAAAACATACTTTTAAATGTTTAAACATAATCATCATATCATTGGGGTCCTGACTTGTACCACATACATACATCATAAGCGCGCATCCCTAAGTAAATACGAGGTAGCTAGCCTCGACCTACTAGGGTAAGGACAGCATAGTCGGTAGTCCCCGAACCGAGGCGTTCTTAAGGTGCCCATCCCTGTTGCACAGCTTCGGTAGTGCCAGAACCGTGGACAGCATAGTCGGTAGTCCAGAACCAGGGCGTTCTTAAGGTGCCCATCCCTTGGACCCATACTTCGGTCCGGTACAAGCTCATTCATAAAGTAAAATACTTTACATGCTTCATCATTCATAAGACATTCATGGCATATTTAACATAGCATAACTTGTTACGGCTCGGCCCGTCTACCGGCCCATTTACCGGTCCTCACGACCGTCGTACCGTCGACCATCGACTGTGCCGTTTAGCATATTTATGCCTTAAAGACATATGCATCATCTTTCATTCATAAACATGGCATGCATCTTCTTTCATAAAACATGACATGCATCATCATTCATAAAACATGGCATGCATCATCATTCGTAAAACATGGCATACATCTTCATACATAAAACATGGCATGCATACCTAAACATCATTCTTATTCCTAGTGCTTGCATGAGCATGACATATAAGGTAAGCATTGCATTATAATCATTGAACATGACACGTTTTCACAGACATTTATCCTACTCCATAGAGCTTGCATTATCATGATACATAAGGTAAGCATTGCATTTCTTGCCTAAGCATGGTATCTATCTCAAGCATGCATAAGTAGGTTTCCATAACATTCTACCTACCATCCAAATACATGGCATAAACATAAGACATTCATAATAAACCCTATTAAGCATGGCATCCAATCATACATACAACATAAACATGGTGCTTAAGGTTAGGGTTATAGGTAACATGATTTCTACCACATGCTTGAACCTATATATATATAAACTTCATGGTAAGCATAAATCATCATTCATTGAACCCTAACTCCACCCCAAACCCTAGATACATGGCTTGGCCGAAACCTATAGGGAGGAGTTCCATCAATTCCATAAACATGTAAGGTAGCATAAGGTAAAGGAATAACCATACATCATCTATGAGACCATAGGAAGCCATTGGGGCTCATGATTAGGGTTAACCCTAACCTTTAGCCCTCCTTCCTAGGGCTGGCCGAAACATGTAAGGCCATGGGGGCATGGAAAAATTCCATTAAGATCCCCAATCAATCATTAAACACCAACCATACCTTACCATAGGGCCATTGGGGCCCTTACTTAAAATAAGTCCTAACTTTCTACCCTATTAGCAATCTTGGCCGAAACTTATAGGGTCTCTAGGCCATGTGAAAATTCACATAATCATCCTCCATCTCCCTTATATCATGATAATACATAAAACACATACTTGAAGTTTTAGACCCAACCCTACCCATGGGTTCTTGAAGTTGGCCGAAACCTTAGGGGGTCCTAGGGTACCCCAAAAATTCTCAAATATTATATTTAATCTCTAAACATCATGAGAGTACATTAGACAACATTATGAATATTTTTAGCATCATCATGGACCCTAAAATCCTAGTGGCCGAAACCCATAAGACTAGGGTCCTTGGTTTTTCTTTCTTTCAACATCAAATCCCAAAAACCAACCAATATATCATGCTAAAAATATAAGGAACTATTATACCACAGGTGAGGGAGTCTTACCTTGGTTGATCTTGATTTTTCACCTTGATTATAGAGAATCAAAAGAACTCCTTAGACCCTAAGTCACCTCTAGCCCTTGTAGTCTTGGGAAACCTCTAGATCTTGGAGATGAGATCTTCTTGTGGAGCTTTTCCAAGGGAAAACCTCCCTTATGGTGTTCGGCTAGAATGAGGAAGAAGAAGGAGAGAAAATGCAATTGATGGAAGGAAGAAGGTAACTCCCAAACCCCCCTCTTTATAACCCATTAAGGAGGTAAATGAAGAGTCTCTCCATGACCCTTCATCTTCTTCTAAGCCTTAACCAATATCCACTTCATTTCCTCATAACATTCCCTTACTAGGTGAGTTGGTTAGAGCATGCATGGTTGTACAAGAGGTCCAAGGTAATCCTTGGTCCATGCACTTTATTTTTATTTTATTTTCCTTTTATTTTCCTATGATTTTTTTCCAAAATTCCGAAAATCCTCTAAAAATTCTCCCATAATTATGTTAATATTTCCATTAAAACCCCTTTATATTTATATTAATTTTTCCCTAAAATTCTCCAATAATTATGGTACTAAAAAGCCCATATAAGGCCCATTAGTACTTAGTTTTCTCAATTTAAATGAGAAAATATGGATTTCTAGGACACCTTTTGTATTAATATTTCTAGGTCCCTCGGAAAATTATCTAAACATGCTCATTATTTTAAGAAAATATTAAGAGAATTTTCCGGGTCGTTACACTTACTGCCCTACCAAGAACCAGACACCTCCGCAACAGCTTGTTTAGTACCAGGGTGCCCCCGCAAAACTACATTATATGCAAGCAGAGCCGGAGAGTACCCTGATGAGCCTAGAGAGATTGGAGACCCCCCCCCCCAACTATGGCGGATGCCAGGGTGTTTTCTATTACTAAGGAGGATGTTGCGAACACTTCAACGGTGGTCACACGTCAGATTCTTATTTACAGTCAGCATGCTACCGCATTATTTGATACTGGGGCAACGCACTCGTTCATCTCTACATTCTACACTAAGAAGATAGATATGCCTCCACAAGTTTTAAACTGCAAGTTCTTAACAACCCTGCCTTCAGGAGAAATAATGACATCTACTCACGTGCTGCGTGTGGTACCAGTCGGAATTGCGGGAAGAGAACTCTACTGCGATCTGATAGTACTCGACATGCAGGACTATGATGTTATAATGGGAATGGATTTTCTTAGCAAATACGGTGCTTCTGTCGAGTGCCGTAAACGAAGGGTGGTCTTTCAACCCGAGCCAGAATCTATGTTTGAATTTATCGGGGAGCCAAGGAAAAGAACTGGGAAATTTTTATCGACTCTCAAAGCACAGAAGATGTTAGACAAGGATACACTGGTTTCTAGCACATGTGGTCGACGTAAGTCAAACAAAGGATCACAAGCAATATCAATGAATACAATATTCCTATAGCGAAGAATAATCGAATTTTAAACCAATAAAGCACTTACCAGATGGCGAAAAAAAGATTCATGAACAACTATAGGAGTTACTCGATAAGGGTTTTATTCGCCCTAGTCATTTCCCATGGGGAGCTCCAGTGCTATTTGTGAAGAAGAAAGACGGATCTATGCGAATGTGCATAGATTATCGAGCATTGAACAATGTGACGATCAAAAATAGGTATCCCCTTCCGAGGATAGATGACCTGTTTGATCAATTGAACGGAGCCACCGTTTTCTCAAAAATCGATCTGAGGTCTGGTTATCATCAAGTTAAAGTAAAACAGGATGATATTCCGAAAACGGCCTTTCGAACAAGGTATGGCATTTTGAATTTGTGGTTATGCCTTTCGATGTGACAAATGCTCCTGCCATGTTTTTGGACCTTATGAATCGGGTATTCTCGTCTTTTCTCGACAAATTTGTAATCGTCTTCATTGACGATATTCTTATTTATTCGAGGAACCAAGAGGAGCACGCCGAGCACTTGAAGATAGTATTACAGACTCTTCGGGAAAAATAATTGTACGCAAAGTTCTCCAAATGTGAGTTCTGGCTTGACCAAGTAGGCTTTTGGGCCATATTATTTCCAAAAATGGGGTTATGGTAGATCCAACTGTTGGGACCGGGTGCATGTCGACAAGGATACGGGTTCGTAAAATTTTAAATTTTTACGTGCAGCGGAAGAATTAGCATAAAATAATTTCCTAAATTATTTTAATCACGTATCTAGCATGAAACCTTATGATGTGTTGACATAATCATAAATTAAAACTTTGCGGAAAGGTAAACTAATTTACTAAGTACCTCGCGTAACTCGAAGTAAGGGACGAGATCCAACCGTAGCGTCCCTTGGAAGCTTCGCCTCTATTCGCGTCCACGCCGAGTTCTCTTCGGGATGACTTCGCAAAGTCACGAGTTTTGTGCCAACGAGAACTACTAGATCCTCTAAAGGCACAACTAGAAGAACAAGAGAAAAGGAAAGGAAACTAACCAACAAAGAAACGAAATCGAATTCCGAGAAGAGAGGAGTCGCTATCCGCTTCTTCTTCTTCTTGTTTCGTTTCTCCTTCTTCTTGAAGCTCACGGCAACCACCTTCTATGGGAGGAGTTGCGCCAGCCCTAGCACACAAGAGGGGCGCCGGCCCTAGATGCCTCAAGGTGGGCGCCGGCCCTAGGTGGGGAGAAGGGAAGGAGAAGAGAATAAAAGAGAGAGAGAGAGGGAGCTCTATATCAATACTCAATTGATTAGTTAGGAATCCAAGGCTTGCCTATGGTTCCTAATATAGTTGCTTCTCCCTCGCTAAGTCTCCTCTTTAACGGAATTAACGGAATTAGTTATCATAAGAATTTTATCTTATAAAATTTCTTATGACATATTCCGTTAAGCCTAGTCTTATTATAACTAATTTATAATAAAAACAAATTCATCTTCTCTTTAAATTATGGAATAAAATTTTATAAGAAATTTATAAACTTTCTTATTATGGAAAAATCAATTCATAAATGATTTTATAAAATTAAAATAAACCAATTCATGGATTATTTTAACTTCCATAAAAAGAATAAATAAGCCTAGTCTTATTTATCCATAATTTATAAAATAAATCGTGCTAGATTTATTTTATTGATTAAACCAAAATTAATTGGTTTTTCTCCCTCTAGGTGGCCGGCCAACCAAGGAGGGCTTGCACCCTCTTTGGTCGGCCAAACCGAGCCGAACCAACGCGAATTAAACTCATTTAATTCGCCCAAAAAGCCTTCAAAAGACTTAGCCATTTTTAGCTTCCATTGCGCCTCTGATTAACTCAGATTCGACTTATTTCTCTTGATCGAAAAATCCAATTTTCAACTCGTTTTAAATCCCTCGGATTACTCGTAGTGCGTGTGACTAAATAGGCTTTCGATTTATGTTGGCCGTCTATAATCAACCAATTATAGAACGATCATGAGTGACACCTAGTAGTACATCATGATCCCCAATTAATCGAAAGATCAACGGTTCGACCTCAGAAGAAATTATTCTGAAACCCTTCAGCAGCTCTAATGAATCGTGCCCCATTCCCTTCACCATCTTATACCCACTTGGTTCAGGACACGGTCTATGTGTGTCAGTCCCCACTAGGCTGACTACGTCACACCTAGCCCAAGTAGTGTCTTTCTCGTCCTTTGGATTTCTAATTACTCTCATGTATTTAAGAGACTCGCACTCTAAACATGATATACTCTGGCCAGAGGTTTTGAGTAACAATCCGACGATAGGCCTGGGTATACATCTCCTCGCAAGGAGTGGTGAATCCTTTGTAGGCTGTTCAAACATCTTCGGGCACTTCGGCTTATACCCAATCATCTTGGGTTCACACCTCCTTGGAGATGCTTGGTTAAGATGTTAAAGTATAAGTCTCCATGACCAAGATGACTTGAACACCGCAAGTCAAAGGAACATCGCACTTAAGCTGCAGTAAGAACTTCATTGACATATCTACATGTAGATTCCCATATGAAGTCTTACAGCTAGTCACTCCAATGAACTAGTTCCCTTAACTAGCATCCATGTTTATCTCCGGACATCCCAATGTCACCAGCCATTGAGAATTAGCTGATTAGAGAATAACCCATGCTAGTCTCAACAGAATTGATAGCGTCCGTTTTTATCAATTCATCGACTAGGGATAATTTCAATACTTCATAATTGCACATGTAGAGATAATCACTAGTTGTGATCCCATCACAAATTCTCTTATGCTGTGAATTGTATTGCGGACATTTATTAGATGAGTTTAAGATCTCAATCAAATACACAAACATGTATACTCAAATAGTGAATTATCATTTATTAGAATAAATGTTTACAATCATAAGGCGATTGCCTTAGGACACTTCTCTCATATTACTAACAAACTCCCACTTGGCCTAACGCCAATCGCTACGGTATCCAATACCACAGGCTCTTACATGACCCTCAAACTTGCTTTGAGGCAAGGCCTTAGTTAAAGGATCCGCTATATTCCTTTCAGTGGGAACTCTCTCAATTTGTATGGCATTCCTACTTATAATCTCTCTGATCAGATGATAGCGTCGAAACACGTGTTTGGATCGCTGATGAGACCTTGGTTCCTTCGGTTGTGCAATAGCTCCATTGTTGTCGCAGTAAACCGGCACTGCTTCATCAATGGTTGGAACCATACCAAGTTCTGAGACAAACTTCTTGATCCAAACTGCTTCCTTTGCTGCTTCCGAAGCTGCGATATACTCCGCTTTCGTGGTAGAATCCGCTACGGTGTCTTGTTTGGAACTTTTCCAACTTACTGCGCCTCCATTCAAAGTAAATACGTATCCAGACTGAGATTTGGAGTCATCCTTATCTGTCTGGAAGCTGGCATCTGTATACCCACGTATTACCATATCTCCTTCTCCATATATTAGGAACACATCCTTAGTTCTTCTTAAGTACTTAAGGATTGTCTTGACAGCCGCCCAATGATCCATTCCTGGATCCGACTGGTATCTGCTTGTGACGCTCAAAGCATACGATACATCGGGCCTAGTACATAACATAGCATACATGATAGATCCTATCGCGGATGCATAGGGAATCTTATTCATGCAAATCCTCTCGTCTACTGTGCGCGGACACATAGACTTTGAAAGGTTGATCCCATGCCTGATGGGAAGGTAACCTTTCTTGGATTCCGACATGCTAAACCTTTTTAGCACTCGGTCTATATATGTAGACTGCGAAAGACCAAGCAACCGTTTTGATCTATCTCTATAAATTCTTATCCCAAGGATATAGGTTGCTTCTCCCAGGTCTTTCATGGAGAAAGTTTTGGACAGCCAAATTTTAACTGTCTGTAAAACTGATACATCGTTTCCTATAAGTAAGATGTCATCGACATATAATACTAGGAATACGACTGCACTCCCACTAACCTTCTTGTACACACAAGGTTCGTCAGGATTTTGTGAGAAATCAAACTCTTTGATTGTCTCATCAAAACGGATCTCCCAGCTCCTAGATGCTTGCTTCAGTCCATATATGGATCGTTGAAGCTTGCATACTTTGGTTTTATCAACCGATGTGAAACCTTCAGGATGTATCATGTATACATCCTCAAGCAGGTTTCCATTAAGGAAAGTCGTTTTCACATCCATTTGCCATATCTCATAATCATAATGAGCTGCTATGGCTAGGAGCATCCGAATGGATTTAAGCATAGCTACTGGCGAATAGGTTTCGTCATAATCAATTCCTTGTTTTTGACGATATCCTTTTGCCACTAATCTAGCCTTAAAGGTAACAACATTACCTTCCATGTCGGTTTTCTTCTTGAAAACCCACTTGCACCCTATGGGTTTAATCCCTTCAGGTGGGTTAACCAAGTCCCATACTTGATTTTCGTACATGGAATCCATTTCCGACTTCATGGCTTCAAGCCATTTATCCCTTTCTGAACTTTTCAGGACATCTTCATAACTGATAGGTTCGTCATCGCATATGAGTAACACGTCGTTCGATTCACTTACGAGAAATCCGTATCTCTCTGGAATATTGCGTGCCCTATCAGACCTACGAAGAGGTGGTGTAGTTTTAGGTTCAACTGATAGCTCATCACTATGAGTTATCGGTTGTGGGTCTAGACTAGGTGTCTCTGTAATGTCTATTGGAGTTTCTTGAACTTCATCAAGTTCAATGCCACTCCCACTATTTTCTTGTAAAAGAAATTCCTTTTCTAGAAATACAGCATGCCTTGAAACAAACACCTTTTGTTCCAAGGGATGATAGAATTGGTAACCCTTCGTTTCCTTAGGATATCCAATAAATAGACATTTATCAGACTTAGCATCCAATTTGTCTGATACAACCCGCTTCACATAAGCAGGACAACCCCATGTCTTAAGGTGAGTTAGGTGAGGTTTCTTACTATTCCAAATCTCATATGGAGTAGTAGAGACTACCTTGGTCGGGACTCTGTTTAGCAAGTAAACAGCTGTCTTAAGTGCATATCCCCAAAAGGATTTTGGAAGAGTTGCATGATTCATCATAGACCTAACCATGTCCATCAAGGTTCGGTTGCGCCTCTCAGATACACCATTATGCTGTGGTGTATATGGCGGAGTCCATTGGGATAATATCCCATTGTCCCTAAGATAATCTTGAAACTCTTGACTCAAGTATTCACCACCCCGATCGGATCGAAGTATCTTAATACTTTTGCCAAGTTGTTTCTCTACTTCATTTTTGAACTCTTTGAATTTCTCAAAAGCTTTAGATTTGTGTTTCATCAAGAACACATACCCAAATCGTGAGTGATCATCGATAAAGGTGATGAAGTAGTTATAGCCTCCTTGTGCAGGAGTTGACATTGGTCCACATACATCGGTATGTATTAGACCAAGCAACTCTCCCACTGGATTACCTTTTCCGGGAAAGGGTAATTTGGTCATCTTGCCTTTTAAGCATGATTCGCATGTATCAAATGAACCGGGTTCAAATGATTCCAAAATTCCACATCGGTGTAATTCGGTCATGCGTTTCTTACTTACATGGCCAAGACGACAATGCCACGTATAGGAGTCTATTCGATTATCTATTCGAGCACGTTTGTTGCTAACTTCGATATTGAAAACGTCACTGGATAAATCTAACGTGTAGATGTCATTGCACAAAGTTCCATTCCCATAAAGAACGCCATTTAAAGTTATGTAACAACAATTGTTACTAAAAGTTAAATGATAACCTTTTTCATTCAAACATGAAATAGATACAATGTTCTTTATTAACGAAGGAACGAAATAACAATTATCCAATTCTAAGACACGTCCAGTTGGGAGCTTTAGCAAATATGTTCCGATGGCAATAGCAGCAATCTTTGCTCCATTTCCAACCCGCAAATTCGCTTCTCCCTTGACGAGCCTTCTTCTATTCCTTAGCCCCTGTATGTCATTACATATATGTGAGCTACACCCAGTATCAAGTACCCAGGTATCTGAGGAAATAGAGTGACATTCAATAACGAAGATACCTGAAGAGGATGGGGCATCGGATGCCTTCTTCTTCATGGACTCAAGGTAAATCTTGCAGTTTCTTCGCCAGTGACCCTCCTTGCCACAATGATGGCAAGTTCCTTTTGGTTTCTTTTCAGTTTTCTTGGCCTTTTTCTTCTTCCCTTTGTTCTGTTCTTTGGCCTTCCTCTTAGAACCTTTCTTCGAGGAACCAACTAACAGTACTGCTTTTTGATCTGGCTTTACAGAAGGCTCCACAGTCTTCAGCAGGTTGAGCAACTCAGGAATGGTGGTCTCTAGTTTGTTCATCCGATAGTTCATCACAAATTGTGAATAACTCTTGGGCAAACAACTTCAGAATTAAGTCAATACTTAGTTTATGATCCATTGCAAAACCGAGTGCGCTCAGTCGCTCAATGTACCCCAACATCTTTAACACAAACTGCGAGGCAGAAGTGCCTTCCTGCATCTTAGTGGTGAAGAGGAGTCTGGAGACTTCGAACCTTTCGGATCTCGCCTTCTCTTTAAACAACTCATGAAGATGGAAGATGATGGTATAAGCATCCATATGCTCATGCTGCTTTTGCAGCTCAGGTACCATAGAGGCTAGCATGATGCAACTCGCAAGTTCAGAATCGGTCACATGTTTCTGATAGGCCAACAATTGGTCTGGAGTTGCATTCTCTGGAGGATGGGTGGGAAGTTGATCTTCAAGGACATAAGCAAGCTTCTCTGCCTTGAGGACTATCCTCAGGTTTCGAAGCTAGTCCATGTAGTTCGGCCCAGTCAGTTTATTGGTGTCCAAAATGGAACGCAAGTTTAGAGAAGACATGATCGAGTGATTTCCTAGAAATACAAATTGAGATTATGTGAGAAGATTTATTAAAGAATGTATCAACATACATAAATTAAATCTATTTATTTTTCGAATTGAATCACCCTTATTATCAATTCGGGAGATCGTAGGAACATCTCCAATAGGTTGATATCCAACCATAGATAAGATCACCATGGCTGTGGCCATCAAGTTTTTCTTAGCTATGAAGGTAGGTAATTATACCGATTACACATCACATATATGTAACTATCACTTTATGCTATCAACTAATTGAATGTTTGTATAAATCATTCGGTTGTTAACTCATTAACAAGTATGTATCAATATACATAGCACCCAACTGCACCTCTCTTTACATCGACCTTGGCTGTGGCACAACAAATCGATGCTCCAAGCTTATGGCTGACCCATTAATCAAGAAATAGTTTTAATATGGTTGGAGCTCATTCAACCGTTTAGTCAGACTTGGATGTGTCCAACAACCAAAACTAAGGATTGACCTCTGACTCCAACTATATTATTCATAAACTAATTCCATCGTTTGAACATGTTGAGGTTCAAGTCGGGCATGGATGTGTCCATCAACCCAAACGAGAAACAAAACTCCGATTCTAACCATATTAATGGAAGGTGTTAGCCTTAATATTTTGTAAGGGGTTTTGGGTCTCATCTTTTCTAAGCACATACATGACATATGATTATGTCATGACTAACGATTTCCTTAATAAAGTATGATGTGACTTAAGTTATCAAGTCTCATTAATTGAATTAGGAACCGGGATTTCCTAATTCTAATTTCATACTTTAATTAAAGGAATTGTTTTGGGGAAATAATTTCCTAAATTGTCATAATTAATTTCGGAAATAATATGTTCAAGACTTTGATTTCTCTAAATCAAATCTTATTAAATTAAGAGACAAATCCCTTAATTCAACTACATATTATTTTCATGAAAATCTCATTAAAGAAACTCTATGGAAACCATTTCCTAATTAATTTTGGAAGACAACAATATGTAAGAGCATCACCTCTTCAAACATATTTTATTCATGGATTTAATTAATTACAACAATGTTTTCTAAGGGTGGCTCCCCGAGGCTCAGATACCCCAAAGAAAAGCAATTGTTGTAAATCCAATTGACGGCTCCCCGAGGCTCAATCCAAATCAAACATGACAATTTCAATTAAAAATTAGGAAATTAAATTACAACAACTAACTTTAAATTGGACGGCTCCCCGAGGCTCAATCCCAAAATTAAA
>JAGFNQ010000389.1:168174-223734 GCA_024364735.1 Boesenbergia rotunda
TACAAATTTTATTTATCCATAATTTATAAAATAAATCGCGCTAGATTTATTTTATTAATTAAACCAAATTAAATTGGTTTTTCTCCTTTATGGCCGGCCAACCAAGGAGGGTTGGCACCCTCTTTGGCCGGCCAAACCAGCCGAACCGCGAATTAAACTCATTTAATTCGCCCAAAAAGCCTTCAAAAGCTTAGCCATTTTTAGCTTCCATTGCGCTCTGATTAACTCAGATTCGACTTATTTCTCTTGATCGAAAAATCAATTTTCAACTCGTTTTAAATCCCTCGGATTACTCGTAGTGCGTGTGACTAAATAGGCTTTCGATTTATGTTGGCCGTCTATAATCAACCAATTATAGAACGATCATGAGTGGCACCTAGTAGTAATCATGATCCCCAATTAATCGAAAGATCAACGGTTCGACCTCAGAAGAAATTATTCTGAACCCCTTCAGCAGCTCTAATGAATCGTGCCCATTCCCTTCACCATCTTATAACCACTTGGTTCAGGACACGGTCTATGTGTGTCAGTCCCCACTAGGCTGACTACGTCACACCTAGCCCAAGTAGTGTCTTTCTCGTCCTTTGGATTTCTAATTATCTCATGTATTTAAGAGACTCCACTCTAAACATGATATACTCTGGCCAGAGGTTTGAGTAACAATCCGACGATAGGCCTGGGTATACATCTCCTCGCAAGGAGTGGTGAATCCTTTGTAGGCTGTTCAAACATCTTCGGGCACTTCGGCTTATACCCAATCATCTTGGGTTTACACCTCCTTGGAGATGCTTGGTTAAGATGTTAAAGTATAAGTCTCCATGACCAAGATGACTTGAACACCGCAAGTCAAAGGAACATCGCACTTAAGCTGCAGTAAGAACTTCATTGACATATCTACATGTAGATTCCCATATGAAGTCTTACAGCTAGTCACTCCAATGAACTAGTTCCCTTAACTAGCATCCATGTTTATCTTCGGACATCCCAATGTCACCAGCCAGTGAGAATTAGCTGATTAGAGAATAACCCATGCTAGTCTCAACAGAATTGATAGCGTCCGTTTTTATCAATTCATCGACTAGGGATAATTTCAATACTTCATAATTGCACATGTAGAGATAATCACTAGTTGTGATCCCATCACAAATTCTCTTATGCTGTGAATTGTATTGCGGACATTCATTAGATGAGTTTAAGATCTCAATCAAATAAACAAACATGTATACTCAAATAGTGAATTATCATTTATTAGAATAAATGTTTACAATCATAAGGCGATTGCCTTAGGACACTTCTCTCATATCACTAACAAACTCCCACTTGGCCTAATGCCAATCGCTACGGTATCCAATACCACAGGCTCTTACATGACCCTCAAACTTGCTTTGAGGCAAGGCCTTAGTTAAAGGATCCGCTATATTCCTTTCAGTGGGAACTCTCTCAATTTGTATGGCATTCCTACTTATAATCTCTCTGATCAGATGATAGCGTCGAAACACGTGTTTGGATCGCTGATGAGACCTTGGTTCCTTCGGTTGTGCAATAGCTCCATTGTTGTCGCAGTAAACCGGCACTGCTTCATCAATGGTTGGAACCATACCAAGTTCTGAGACAAACTTCTTGATCCAAACTGCTTCCTTTGCTGCTTCCGAAGCTGCGATATATTCCGCTTCCGTGGTAGAATCCGCTACGGTGTCTTGTTTGGAACTTTTCCAACTTACTGCGCCTCCATTCAAAGTAAATATGTATCCAGACTGAGATTTGGAGTCATCCTTATCTGTCTGGAAACTGGCATCTGTATACCCACGTATTACCATATCTCCTTCTCCATATATTAGGAACACATCCTTAGTTCTTCTTAAGTACTTAAGGATTGTCTTGACAGCCGCCCAATGATCCATTCCTGGATCCGACTGGTATCTGCTTGTGACGCTCAAAGCATACGATACATCGGGCCTAGTACATAACATAGCATACATGATAGATCCTATCGCGGATGCATAGGGAATCTTATTCATGCAAATCCTCTCGTCTTCTGTGCGCGGACACATAGACTTTGAAAGGTTGATCCCATGCCTGATGGGAAGGTAACCTTTCTTGGATTCCGACATGCTAAACCTTTTTAGCACTCGGTCTATATATGTAGACTGCGAAAGACCAAGCAACCGTTTTGATCTATCTCTATAAATTCTAATCCCAAGGATATAGGTTGCTTCTCCCAGGTCTTTCATGGAGAAAGTTTTGGACAACCAAATTTTAACTGTCTGTAAAACTGATACATCGTTTCCTATAAGTAAGATGTCATCGACATATAATACTAGGAATACGACTGCACTCCCACTAACCTTCTTGTACACACAAGGTTCGTCAGGATTTTGTGAGAAATCAAACTCTTTGATTGTCTCATCAAAACGGATCTCCCAGCTCCTAGATGCTTGCTTCAGTCCATATATGGATCGTTGAAGCTTGCATACTTTGGTTTTATCAACCGATGTGAAACCTTCAGGATGTATCATGTATACATCCTCAAGCAGGTTTCCATTAAGGAAAGTCGTTTTCACATCCATTTGCCATATCTCATAATCATAATGAGCTGCTATGGCTAGGAGCATCCGAATGGATTTAAGCATAGCTACTGGCGAATAGGTTTCGTCATAATCAATTCCTTGTTTTTGACGATATCCTTTTGCCACTAATCTAGCCTTAAAGGTAACAACATTACCTTCCATGTCGGTTTTCTTCTTGAAAACCCACTTGCACCCTATGGGTTTAATCCCTTCAGGTGGGTTAACCAAGTCCCATACTTGATTTTCGTACATGGAATCCATTTCCGACTTCATGGCTTCAAGCCATTTATCCCTTTCTGAACTTTTCAGGACATCTTCATAACTGATAGGTTCGTCATCGCATATGAGTAACACGTCGTTCGATTCACTTACGAGAAATCCGTATCTCTCTGGAATATTGCGTGCCCTATCAGACCTACGAAGAGGTGGTGTAGTTTTAGGTTCAACTGATAGCTCATCACTATGAGTTATCGGTTGTGGGTCTAGACTAGGTGTCTCTGTAATGTCTATTGGAGTTTCTTGAACTTCATCAAGTTCAATGCCACTCCCACTATTTTCTTGTAAAAGAAATTCCTTTTCTAGAAATACAGCATGCCTTGAAACAAACACCTTTTGTTCCAAGGGATGATAGAATTGGTAACCCTTCGTTTCCTTAGGATATCCAATAAATAGACATTTATCAGACTTAGCATCCAATTTGTCTGATACAACCCGCTTCACATAAGCAGGACAACCCCATGTCTTAAGGTGAGTTAGGTGAGGTTTCTTACTATTCCAAATCTCATATGGAGTAGTAGAGACTACCTTGGTCGGGACTCTGTTTAGCAAGTAAACAGCTGTCTTAAGTGCATATCCCCAAAAGGATTTTGGAAGAGTTGCATGATTCATCATAGACCTAACCATGTCCATCAAGGTTCGGTTGCGCCTCTCAGATACACCATTATGCTGTGGTGTATATGGCGGAGTCCATTGGGATAATATCCCATTGTCCCTAAGATAATCTTGAAACTCTTGACTCAAGTATTCACCACCCCGATCGGATCGAAGTATCTTAATACTTTTGCCAAGTTGTTTCTCTACTTCATTTCTGAACTCTTTGAATTTCTCAAAAGCTTCAGATTTGTGTTTCATCAAGAACACATACCCGAATCGTGAGTGATCATCGATAAAGGTGATGAAGTAGTTATAGCCTCCTTGTGCAGGAGTTGACATTGGTCCACATACATCGGTATGTATTAGACCAAGCAACTCTCCCACTGGATTACCTTTTCCGGGAAAGGGTAATTTGGTCATCTTGCCTTTTAAGCATGATTCGCATGTATCAAATGAACCGGGTTCAAATGATTCCAAAATTCCACATCGGTGTAATTCGGTCATGCGTTTCTTACTTACATGGCCAAGACGACAATGCCACGTATAGGAGTCTATTCGATTATCTATTCGAGCACGTTTGTTGCTAACTTTGATATTGAAAACGTCACTGAATAAATCTAACGTGTAGATGCCATTGCACAAAGTTCCATTCCCATAAAGAACGCCATTTAAAGTTATGTAACAACAATTGTTACTAAAAGTTAAATGATAACCTTTTTCATTCAAACATGAAATAGATACAATGCTCTTTATTAACGAAGGAACGAAATAATAATTATCCAATTCTAAGACACGTCCAGTTGGGAGCTTTAGTAAATATGTTCCGATGGCAATAGCAGCAATCTTTGCTCCATTTCCAACCCGCAAATTCGCTTCTCCCTTGACGAGCCTTCTTCTATTCCTTAGCCCCTGTATGTCATTACATATATGTGAGCTACACCCAGTATCAAGTACCCAGGTATCTGAGGAAATAGAGTGACATTCAATAACGAAGATACCTGAAGAGGATGGGGCATCGGATGCCTTCTTCTTCATGGACTCAAGGTAAATCTTGCAGTTTCTTCGCCAGTGACCCTCCTTGCCACAATGATGGCAAGTTCCTTTTGGTTTCTTTTCAGTTTTCTTGGCCTTTTTCTTCTTCCCTTTATTCTGTTCTTTGGCCTTCCTCTTAGAACCTTTCTTCGAGGAACCAACTAACAGTACTGCTTTTTGATCTGGCTTTACAGAAGGCTCCACAGTCTTCAGCAGGTTGAGCAACTCAGGAATGGTGGTCTCTAGTTTGTTCATCCGATAGTTCATCACAAATTGTGAATAACTCTTGGGCAAACAACTTAGAATTAAGTCAATACTTAGTTTATGATCCATTGCAAAACCGAGTGCGCTCAGTCGCTCAATGTACCCCAACATCTTTAACACAAACTGCGAGGCAGAAGTGCCTTCCTGCATCTTAGTGGTGAAGAGGAGTCTGGAGACTTCGAACCTTTCGGATCTCGCCTTCTCTTTAAACAACTCATGAAGATGGAAGATGATGGTATAAGCATCCATATGCTCATGCTGCTTTTGCAGCTCAGGTACCATAGAGGCTAGCATGATGCAACTCGCAAGTTCAGAATCGGTCACATGTTTCTGATAGGCCAACAATTGGTCTGGAGTTGCATTCTCTGGAGGATGGGTGGGAAGTTGATCTTCAAGGACATAAGCAAGCTTCTCTGCCTTGAGGACTATCCTTAGGTTTCGAAGCTAGTCCATGTAGTTCGGCCCAGTCAGTTTATTGGTGTCCAAAATGGAACGCAAGTTTAGAGAAGACATGATCGAGTGATTGTCCTAGAAATACAAATTGAGATTATGTGAGAAGATTTATTAAAGAATGTATCAACATACATAAATTAAATTCTATTTATTTTTCGAATTGAATCACCCTTATTATCAATTCGGGAGATCGTAGGAACATCTCCAAATAGGTTGATATCCAACCATAGATAAGAATCACCATGGCTGTGGCCATCAAGTTTTTCTTAGCTATGAAGGTAGGCAATTATACCGATTACACATCACATATATGTAACTATCACTTTATGCTATCAACTAATTGAATGTTTGCATAAATCATTGGGTTGTTAACTCATTAACAAGTATGTATCAATATACATAGCACCCAACTGCACCTCTCTTTACATCGACCTTGGCTGTGGCACAACAAATCGATGCTCCAAGCTTAAGGCTGACCCATTAATCAAGAAATAGTTTTAATATGGTTGGAGCTCATTCAACCGTTTAGTCAGGCTTGGATGTGTCCAACAACCAAAACTAAGGATTGACCTCTGACTCCAACTATATTATTCATAAACTAATTCCATGGTTTGAACATGTTGAGGTTCAGGTCGGGCATGGATGTGTCCATCAACCCAAACGAGAAACAAAACTCCGATTCTAACCATATTAATGGAAGGTGTTAGCCTTAATATTTTGTAAGGGGTTTTTGGGTCTCATCTTTTCTAAGCACATTCATGACATAGAAATATGTCATGACTAACGATTTCCTTAATAAAGTATGAATGTGACTTAAGTTATCAAGTCTCATTAATTGAATTAGGAACCGGATTTCCTAATTCCAATTTCATACTTAATTAAAGGAATTGTTTTGGGAAATAATTTCCTAAATTGTCATAATTAATTTCGGAAATAATATGTTCAAGACTTTGATTTCTCTAAATCAAATCTTATTAAATTAAGAGACAAATCCCTTAATTCAACTACATATTATTTTCATGAAAATCTCATTAAAGAAAACTCTATAGGAAACCATTTTCCTAATTAATTTTGGAGACAACAATATGTAAGAGCATCACCTCTTCAAACATATTTTATTCATGGATTTAATTAATTACAATAAATTGTTTTCTAAGGGTGGCTCCCCGAGGCTCAGATACCCAAAGAAAAGTAACTTGTTGTAAATCCAATTGGACGGCTCCCCGAGGCTCAATCCAAATCAAACATGACAATTTCAATTAAAAATTAGGAAATTAAATTACAACAACTAACTTTAAATTGGACGGCTCCCCGAGGCTCAATCCAAAATAAAGAATTTTGTTGTCAATTTAAAAACCAATTCAAATTTAATTGTCAATTAACTGTCCTTGAATTTGTCTAGACTTTCTTAAAAGAAAGTGCCCAAAATTGCGAGATTTCATAACAGGTTTTCAGAATAATTGTAAGTTTCTGGTACAAAGAAAACTTACATATTTCCAAAATTAGAAAATTTCTAAAATTGAAAATTTTCCAAAATTGGAAAGTTTCCAAATATGGGAAATTTTCATAATTATTATAAAATTTCAGAAACTAGAAAATTTCAAACGTTTGCGAAATTTCATGAGGATTTCCAAACTTTGAAATTCCTAAATCTAAAATTTTTATAATTTGAAAGTTTCCATAATTGAAATTTTTTTTCGAAATTGAGATCATGACAAAGTTTCTCACAAAACAATTATATGATTATGTCGAACACTAACCGGCTCTGATACCACTGTTGGGACTGGGTGCATGTTGACAAGGATACGAGTTCATAAAATTTTAAATTTTTACGTGCAGCGGAAGAGTTTGCATAAAATAATTTCCTAAATTATTTTAACTTCGTATCTAGCATGCAACCTTATGGTGTGTTGACATAATCATAAAATAAAACTTTGCAGAAAGGTAAACTAATTTACTAAGTACCTCGCGTAACTCGAAGTAAGGGACGAGATCCAACCGTAGCTTCCCTTGGAAGCTTTGCCTCTATTCGCGTCCACGCCGAGTTCTCTACGGGATGACTTCGCAAAGTCACGAGTTTTGTGCCAACGAGAACTACTAGATCCTCTAAAGGCACAACTAGAAGAACAAGAGAAAAGGAAAGGAAACTAACCAACAAAGAAACGGAATCGAATTCCGAGAAGAGAGGAGTCGCTATCCGCTTCTTCATCTTCTTGTTTCGTTTCTCCTTCTTCTTGAACCTCACGGCAACCACCTTCTATGGGAGGAGTTGCGCCGGCCCTAGCACACAAGAGGGGCGCCGGCCCTAGATGCCTCAAGGTGGGCGCCGGCCCTAGGTGGGGAGAAGGGAAGGAGAAGAGAATAAAAGAGAGAGAGAGAGGGAGCTCTATATCAATACTCAATTGATTAGTTAGGAATCCAAGGCTTGCCTTGGTTCCTAATATAGTTACTTCTCCCTCGCTAAGTCTCCTCTTTAACGGAATTAGTTATCATAAGAATTTTATCTTATAAAATTTCTTATGACTTATTCCGTTAAGCCTAGTCTTATTATAACTAATTTATAATAAAACAAATTCTTCTTCTCTTTAAATTATGGAATAAAATTTTATAAAAAATTTATAAACATTCTTATTATGGAAAAATCAATTCATAATTGATTTTATAAAATTAAAATAAACCAATTCATGGATTATTTTAACTTCCATAAAAAGAATAAATTTCTATAAATTTATTTATATAAATTTCTTTATATAAATTTATTTATCCATAATTTATAAAATAAATCGCACTAGATTTATTTTATTGATTAAACCAAAATTAATTGGTTTTTCTCCCTCTAGGTGGCCGGCCAACCAAGGAGGGCTTGCACCCTCTTTGGCCGGCCAAACCGAGCCGAACCAACGCGAATTAAACTCATTTAATTCGCCCAAAAAGCCTTTAAAAGACTTAGCCATTTTTAGCTTCCATTGCGCCTCTGATTAACTCAGATTCAGCTTATTTCTCTTGATCGGAAAATCTAATTTTCAACTCATTTTAAATCCCTCGGATTACTCGTAGTACGTGTGACTAAATAGGCTTTCGATTTATGTTGGCCGTCTATAATCAACCAATTATAGAACGATCATGAGTGGCACCTAGTAGTACATCATGATCCACAATTAATCGAAAGATCAACGGTTCGACCTCAGAAGAAATTATTCTGAAACCCTTCAGTAGCTCTAATGAATCGTGCCCCATTCCCTTCACCATTTTATACCCACTTGGTTCAGGACACGGTCTATGTGTGTCAGTCCCCACTAGGCTGACTACGTCACACCTAGCCCAAGTAGTGTCTTTCTCGTCCTTTGGATTTCTAATTACTCTCATGCATTTAAGAGACTCGCACTCTAAACATGATTTACTCTGGCCAGAGGTTTTGAGTAACAATCCGACGATAGGCCTGGGTATACATCTCCTCGCAAGGAGTGGTGAATCCTTTGTAGGCTGTTCAAACATCTTCGGGCACTTCGGCTTATACCCAATCATCCTGGGTCCACACCTCCTTGGAGATGCTCGCTTAAGATGTTAAAGTATAAGTCTCCATGACCAAGATGACTTGAACACCGCAAGTCAAAGGAACATCGCACTTAAGCTGCAGTAAGAACTTCATTGACATATCTACATGTAGATTCCCATATGAAGTCTTACAGCTAGTCACTCCAATGAACTAGTTCCCTTAACTAGCATCGATGTTTATCTCCGGACATCCCAATGTCACCAGCCAGTGAGAATCAGCTGATTAGAGAATAACCCATGCTAGTCTCAACAGAATTGATAGCGTCCGTTTTTATCAATTCATCGACTAGGGATAATTTCAATACTTCACAATTGCACATGTAGAGATAATCACTAGTTGTGATCCCATCACAAATTCTCTTATGCTGTGAATTCTATTGCGGACATTCAGTAGATGAGTTTAAGATCTCAATCAAATACACAAACATGTATACTCAAATAGTGAATTATCATTTATTAGAATAAATGTTTACAATCATAAGGCGATTGCCTTAGGACACTTCTCTCATATCACTAACACCAACGATGATTGAAGCTGTGAATAACTGGAGTCGGCCAAAGAATGCCAGTGAAATCAGAAGCTTCCTTGGGTTGGCGGGCTATTATCGAAAATTTGTGGAGGACTTCTCGAGAATTGCAGCCCCTCTAACGGCTCTCACCAGGAAGGATAAGAAGTATGAATGGACAGAAAACTGTGAAAGGAGTTTCTTGGAACTAAAGAAGAGACTTACAAGTGCTCCAATCCTTACCCTTCCCGAATGTAACCAGAGCTTCGACCTGTATAGCGATGCCTCCAAACTGGGACTTGGTGTTGTACTTATGCAGAGTGGTAAGGTCATCGCCTACGCCTCTAGACAACTCAAGGAACATGAACAGAATTACCCCACTCACGATCTGGAACTGGCTGCTGTGGTCTTCGCTCTTAAGGTATGGAGGCATTATCTGTATGGAGCGCTGTGTAGAATTTATACAGACCATCAGAGTCTGCGATATTTCTTCACTCAGAAAGATTTGAATATGAGACAACGCCGATGGCTGGAGTTGGTGAAGGACTATGACTGTGAGATCTTCTACCATCCAAGGAATGCAAACAAGGTGGTTGATGCACTCAGCCAGAAGTCAAGTGCCACCTTGATGTCCATATCTATATTACCCCGACCCCTCGAAAGAGAAATCATGAATTTTGGAGTCGAGGTTATCTCCGGACAGCTTTCTACCATGACAATATCACCGACGCTGTTTGAGGACATATTGGAAAAATAAAATGGTGATCCGAGTCTTCAGAGAATCAAACAGGAAATCTTAGAAGGAAAGGGCAATGGGTTTCGTATCGCCGACGGGGGAGTACTCTACCTCGGGGATCGCCTATGTATCCCTAATGATCCGAAGCTACGGGGAGAAATATTGGCAGAAGCTCACGGGACCCCTTATTCGATGCATCCAGGATCCACCAAGATGTATCAAGACCTGAAGGGGAAATTCTGGTGGTCTGGTATGAAGAGAGATGTGGCTCAGCATGTTAGTATTTGTCTGACTTGTCGGTAAGTGAAAGCAGAACACCAGCGACCCGGAGGAGTTCTGCAGCCACTTTCGATTCTGGAATGGAAATGGGAAGATATTTCTATGGATTTTATTTCAGGACTTCCCAGGACTACAAACGGTTATGATGCGATTTGGGTAATTGTGGACCGGCTGACGAAGTCTGCTCACTTCCTAGCAATTAAGATAACTTATTCGATTGAGCAACTGGCTCAATTATATGTTAAGGAGATAATCAGACTTCATGGAGTTCCCAAGACCATCATATCAGATAGGGATGGTCGCTTTACCTCGCATTTTTGGGAGTGTGTTCAGAGGTCTCTGGGCACTAAACTACGATTCAGCACCGCCTTTCACCCTTAGACTGACGGGCAAACTGAACGAGTGAATCAAGTACTAGAGGACATGTTGCGAGCTTGTGCTTTGGATTTCAAAGGGAGCTGGTGCCGATATCTATGTTTAGCGGAATTTGCTTACAATAATAGCTACCAAGCTACTATCGGAATGGCACCTTATGAAGCCTTATATGGAAGGAGATGTAGGTCTCCGATCTGTTGGTATGAAGGTGGTGAAAAGAAGGAAATGGCACTCACCACGGATGTTGTCGACAGCACCACCTGAGCTATACAGAACATTCGACAACGGATAGAAGCTGCTCAGAGCCGGCAGAAGAGTTATGCAGATGTCCGGCGTAGACCACTGGAATTTAATATTGGAGATTTGGTGTTCCTCAAAGTAGCTCCTATGAAAGGGGTAACGAGATTCGGGAAGAAAGAGAAACTAAGTCCGCGATATGTGGGACCCTACTGATCCTGAAAAGAGTTGGCAAGGTGCCATATGAACTGGAGCTGCCTTAGGAGATGGCAGCTATTCATAATGTGTTCCATGTGTCAATGCTTAAGAAGTGTATTTCAGATAAGGATCAAGTGATCGAGCCCCAGACAATACAAGTTCTGGAAGACCTAAGTTATGAAAGCCGACCTATCCAGATTCTGGATCGGGAAGTCAAGAAGCTAAGGAACAAGGAGGTACCCTTAGTCAAGGTTCTATGGCAAAGTCAACAGTTCGAGGAAGCTACCTGGGAACGCGAGAACGAGATGAGACGCAAGTACCCGGAGCTATTCTAAGTTAGAGGACGAACTTTCACGAGGTATGGGGGATTGTAACGACGTGGAAAATTTCCTCAATATTTTATTTAAAATATTGATCATGTCTAGATAGTGTTCAAGGAACATAGAGATACTAGTACGAACCTTAGCCTAATTATCCATAATTTCTCATTTAAATTGAGAAGCTAAGTAGTAATGGACTTTTCTAAGACCATGGTTAATAGTGGATTTTAGGTGAAATTTAATATAAACATAAATAGGTTTTAATTAGGAATATTAGCATGATCATGGGTGAATTTTTAGGGGATTTTCGGAAATAAAATAAAAATAAAATAAAAAGAAAAATGAAGTGCATACACCAAGGCTTGAACCTTGGACCTAGTCTACCACCATGCATGTACTAACCAATTCACCTAGCAAGGGAGTGCTAGGAGAGGATGAAGTGGATTTTGGTTAAGGCTTAGGAAGAAATGAAGAGCCATCAAGAGAAGAGACACCATGACTCTTCACTTGCCCTCCTTAATGTGGTATAAAGGCAATGAGAGTAGTGGCATGGGAGTTTCATTTTCCTTTTTCTTCTTCCCCAAGGCAATTCCTCTTCCTCCTTGCTCTATCCAAAACTCACAAGGGTTCTTCCCTTAGAGAAAACTTCACCAAGGACTCCATCTTGAAGACTCAAGGCTCTCTACTAGGGTACAAGGGCTAAGGAGAAGTTTAGAGTCAAGAAGGTTCTCTCTATTTTTCTATTCAAGGATTTTGTCCAAGATAAGGGAATGTAAGACCCCTCTCACCTGTGGTACGATAGTTTACGAGTTGTTTAACATGATAGAAGTTCTTATTGGCATCCCATGGTTAGAAATCTATAGTTAGGGTTTATGGAGTTTTCGGCCAAACAAGATATTGGGCTAAAGATCATGTTAAAAAAACTTTTCTTATGCTTCCAAATGTTTATTTATGATAAGTTAAGCACAAAATTAAAACTTTGGGAAGTTTTGAAGCACCCTAAAAACCCCTTAGGGTTTCGGCCACCTTCAAGTATAGGGTTAGATTTAATCTTCAACTCTTCAAGCATGATTAGTATGTCTTGCTATGATATAATATGGATAGAAATGGTGACTTATATGCATTTTCCTATGGGCTTGTTACCCTTATAGGGTTTCAGCCAACACATGTTCTAGGTCTAAGGCTTAGTGTTAAATTCAATCAAGGGTCCAAATGGGTTTCCTATGGCATGATATGTAAGGTGTTGGATGATAACCATGACTATGGAAATTTTTCTAAGGACTCATGGTCCTTTAGGGTTTCGGCCAAGACCCTAACCTAGGGTTTGGGTTGGGCTAAAGTCTCAAAGATGCATGATTATAAGTTACTATGATGTAAGTGTATGGTCAGGCATGTTACAAAACCCTAGTTTTGTGTGTTATGCAATATGACTTTATATGTTAGGATCCATGTTATGTTTCATTCATGAATATATATGTAACATACCATGAACATGTGAAATGGATGTAGGGGAATGTGATGTTAAATAGAATGGTGCATGTAGAGGGTTAAATGTTACAATAGATGTAGGTGTATGAAGGTCTATGCATGTTCTATGATGAATGCCATGTACTTAAATACTATGCATCATGTTCATATGTATCTTGCCATGCATGCTCTATGATGGATAATAGGATTATGTTTGCTAGATGAAATGTATCATGTATGAATTTCATGTTTATCAATGAACCATGATCATGCAAGCTTTATGAACCAAGATAACGTTTATGCCTGGAAATATGATTATGCATGTATGTCATATTTTATGAATGAAAGAAAATGGATGAAGATGATGTTATGCCTTATGTATGAATGATAAGTATGAATGAGAAGTATGAATGATGAAGGCATAACGATGTTATGAAATAAGTATGAATGATGAAATGCAAAGTATGTTATGTCATGTATGTCTATGAATGATGAAGCATGCAAAGTTATTTTACTTTATGAATGGACTTGTACCGGACCGAAGTAAGGGTCCAAGGGATGGGCACCTTAAGAACGCCCCGATTCTGGACTACCGAAGCTGTCCACGGTTCTGGGACTACCGAAGCTGTCCAACAGGGATGGGCACTTTAAGAACGCCGCGGTTTTTGGAACTACCGTAGCGGTTCCTACCCTAGTAGGTCGGGGCTCGCTACCTCGTATTTACTTAGGGATGCGCGCTTATGATGTATGTATGTGGTACAAGCCGAGGACCCCAATGATGTTATGTTTATGTTAAGCATTTAAAAGTATGATTTTAAAACTAAGCATCCTTATGTAGTAAATGCATTGACTCATGCATTCATTCATGTTAAGCATCGCGTCAGGGTAAGTAGATTCTATGTTTATGCTATGTTAAGACTATGTTCATGTATGCTAAGCATTATGCCATGAATAAGTATATTTCATGTTCATGTACGTTAAGAATTATACTATGCTAAGTATGTGGTAGATTTATGTCTATGTTATGAATCATGCTATGTTAGTTGTTCATATGCTTATGACTTACGCCAAGATTATGCTTATGTTTTATGTTCAGAATTATGTTATGTTAGATACTTGATATGTTTATGTTTAAGTGACGTATGGTTGTAGTGAGTAGGAATGGGTCTTACTAAGCCTGTGTGCTTATAGTCTTATTTTCCTCGTACTGCAGATCAAGCAAGAAGTTACTAAGGGAGGCAGCAGGAGGAGCAAGAGCATGTGTGTGTGTGGCAGTGACTTGGCAAAGGATTCCTTTAATTACACATATTGCATGTCTTGGTTTTTGGAAATGCCTCCTTAGGTTTTATGCTATGTTTCAATGGTTATGACTAATGAATGATAATGCTACTTATGCTATGTTTTGGTTATGCTACTTATGATGATTATGAATAAGCTATGAAATGGTTATATCATGATGTCATGCATGTTGTTAATATGCTAAGTCCAATGACACTAGGTTCAGGGATGACAAGTTTATGCATGTATAGATGTTTCATGTATTAGTTGCTTGGATAAAAGTATGTGTAGAAAAAATTATTTCTCTGCATTAAGATGTTTTATATGTACATGTAATTTTAGCGTAACGCCGCCTCTCGCCACACCGTAGGGTGGGGGAAAAAGGCGGGCGTTACTGTCGGCGCTTGAATCTCGAATGCAGAGCGTGTTGGAGTGTAGCGCATGAGCGAAAGTGTTGAAAGCGACTTGAGTGAGTTGTTCTGAAGCCTTGGGGGTAAACCCCCTTTTATAGTCCACTCCTGGGTGTCTGTGTTGAAGGGGGCGCCTGACACGTGGCCTCTCCTGCGTGAACACTGATCCGCAGGCTCGGTCAGTGCTTATCCCCTTCATTGAGGCGCCTGAGCTGACTGGGGCACCTAGCTTGAGTTGGTCCATAGGCTTTCACGGCAGTTTGGTTCGATGGTCTCGGTTTGGCCTTGCACTGGCCCTTGTATCCTTACAAGCGCCTAGCCTAGTGAGGCGCCTCCTTCCAATGAGGCGCCTGAGCTACAAAAACACAGTCCCTTCATTTCCTACAACCAGGGTTAGTTTCAAAACACAAGAAGCAAATATACAATATATGTTAGATATTCTTTACAACCTAAGTTGTCTTGGTTCTGACTTTGGGTCTCCCAAATGGAACCCTAGGTCGAACCGACGCCTAATGTTCCTTCCACGGGGAATGCGTCCTCACCTACTCCTTTTCGGAGAATTTACCTTTTTGCCAATTGGCTCCTCCGGTTAGACTTTTGCCCAACTTCACTCACCAGGTATTCGTACCCAATCTGCGATCAGGTCTTCGTGCCCAGCTTCACTCACCAGGTCTTCGATGCCAAGTCCTTGACCAGGTCTTAGTGCCCAGCTTTACTCACCAGGTCTTATTGCCAAACTTTAGGTCAGGACTTAGTTGCCCAGCCTACGGCTAGGACCTAGTGCCTAGTGTACCTAGGACTTTCCTGCACACTTAATCAGCTTGTTAGATCACAACCAAATCTTAACTTCTGAACCTTTTGCCATTATCAAAACAAATGTTTGACTTTGGTGCTTCCGGCACCAACAGACACTTTCTTATCCATAGACTCGGCCAAACTCCTATCTTCTGTTCTTGGGCGCCTCGGACTCCTGGGGCACTTGATGGCTCACGGGCACCTGAGTTGCTGACGTGGCAACCAGCCAACTCAGTCGAACTCACCCACTGGAAAACAACCATCTAGGGCACCTGATAACTATCAGGTGCCTGGCATCCCGGGCGACTGACTCCCTTAGCCGCTTGGGATGCAGTGGTAAAGACCTCTTCACTCCTGCAACCAGGGTTAGTCCAAGAACAATATATAATGTAAATAATTAAGTGTGAATTACAGCCGGAGCTATAGCCAGAGCTGTCTTGGTTCTGACTTTGGATTTCAAAATGAAACCCTAGGTTGAACCGACGCCTACTGTTCGCTCTTCCAGGGAATACGTCCTCACCTACTCCTCTCAAGGGAAGTTACCTTTTGCCAACCGGCTCCTCCGGTTGGACTTTTGCTCGGCCTCCGAGACTGCCGAATCTTGAGACGTCCGTTCCTCGACCCGCCTCTACTTTTGTCCGCAACTCTCGCTCGGCTAAGACTTTTGACCAATCTTCCGGATCAGGACTTCATTGCCCAACCCTCGACCAGGTCTTCTTACCTAGTCCTCGACCAGGACTTCTTGATCAACCCTGCAGGTCAAGACTTCGTGCCATAGGTGAACTAGGACTTTCCTCCACACTTGGTAAATCCATTAGACAACAACACATACTTAACATTGAACCCTTTTCCATTATCAAAACTAGGTTCGATGTTTGGCAGGATCTAATGTTTGATAAGAGAGAATAGAACTCAGGATTGGTTAGTTTAACCAAGGAATTAAGCCAAACAGGACTTGATGTTTGGTAATGAGATTATACCTATTTGACTGAACCAAACAAGACTTGATGTTTGACAGAGTGAAGTCCAGTCAGGATTAAGATGACTAGCAATGACGTCTTTTATGGAAGAATTCCTAGTGGGTGAAGCTAGGTGGAAGAAATCCTGGTGAGTGAAGCTGGGTTCTAGCAAATGAAGCTAGGTGGAATAAATCCTAGTGAGTGAAGTTGAGTCCTAGCAAGAGAAGCTAGGTGGAATAAATCCTGGTGAGTGAAGCTGAGTCCTAGCAAGAGAAGCTAGGTGGAAGAAATCCTGGTAAGTGAAAGGTCTTAGCAGGTGAAGCTAAGTGGAAGAAATCCTAGTGTGTGAAGCTAGGTCCTAGTGAGTAAAGCTAGGAGGATTAAGTCCTACTGAGTGAAGTTGTGCACGAAGTCTTGGTCCGAGGGACTAAGCATGAAGTCCTGGTCAGGGATCAGGCAACGAAGTCTTTGCTGAGTGGGGACTGCGGACAGAAGTAGAGACGGGTCGAGGTCGGACGTCTCGAGATCCAGGTTCTCGGAGGCCGAGCAAAAGTCCAGTCGGAGGTCCCGGTTGGCAAAAGCTTTAGCCGAGAGGGGATCGCGGACAGAAGTAGAGATGGGTCGAGGTCTGACATCTCGAGATCCGGGTTCTCAGAAGCTAAGCAAAAGTCCAGCTGGAGGTCCTGGTTGGCAAAAGGTAACGTCTCCAGGGTGGAGTAGTTAAGGACGTGTTCCTCGGGAAAGGGAACAGTAGGCGTTGGTTCGACCTAGGATTTCAGGTGAAATCCAAAGTCTGAACCAATAATATAAGGCAAAAGATTATTTCTATGTTTGTCTTGTGTTTGTTGTCTTGCAGATACCTGGAGTTGGAGGCATGATAGGAGAGCAAACGTAGGAAAATCTGAACCTGGGAAGAAGCTTCCTGGGCGCCTGAATGAATTAGGCGCCCAGTATAGGGTTGGGTGCCCTTGTTAAGGGCAACCCTTCCTAGGCGCCTAGTAAGCCAAGCGCCTAGGAGGCTCCCATGCACTTGGGAAGGCAGTTTTATCCTTTCGCCGATTCAGCAGCTATGGATGAAGTTTTGGCCACACGTGGCAGGCACCCAGGAGCCTAGAGGCGCCTGCGAGCTGACTATAAATAGGTGTTCGACCCCTCACTTTAGATAACCAAGTTTCCCATCCGCTAAAGCAATCTGTATAATGCAAAAGCGCTAAAGTCGAAGCTCTATGACCTAGGAGGCTCCTGGAGGATGTGTGTTGCACTTCAAACATTTGAATTGGCCGGATCCTCATTTTCCGTAGGTTTTCATTTTCGTTTACATGTTGTCTTTAACTTTATTCTTTTGTACTTGTAACCAAACTGTAAGACAAATATTCTCCGCCACTGGAAATTTTAAAAAGGAGACCAATAGTGGACTCATGCCGAGTACATAGGCCTTGGGCGTACTGACCCTGGGGTGTTGGGAACCAAGTAAATAAACCTGCTTGTCTGCTATCTTTATTTTATTTTATATTCCGATGGGTAGTAACTTTGATAGAAAAACGATCAAATGATGAGATTTTGACAAAAGATCGAGTCAATATTCACCCACTCTCTATCGACCGGCATCGATCCTACAGTTAGTAGCACAACGGAATAATAAATAGAAAGAAAGCAAACAACAGTGACACGCGAGATTTATTTACTTGGTTTCCAACCCCCAGAGTCAGTACGTCAAAGGCCTATGTACTCTGCATGAGCCCACTAATGGCCTCCTTTTAAGAATTTCCTGTGGTGGAGAAAACCCTTCTTATAGTTCAATAATACAATCATAATTATAAAATAAGAACAATGCAACTTATAATAAACCAAACCAAAAGTGGAGGTCTCGGCCAACTCTGGAAGTTCGAAGCACAACGCACTTCCTCCTAGAGCCTCCTTGGTCGCAGAACTTCGTTATAGCACTTTTATTTCGCAGTTGGACTAGTAGGATGATGAAAGTGATGTTCTAAAATCATGACTCGAACCTCTATATATATGGGTCATTCGGGCGCCTGTGTGCCCATAGGGGTGCCTGTGTGCCCATAGGGGTGCCCTCTATGTGATCCAATCTTATTAGCTCGGCGAAGATGGAACGCGGATAAAACGAACCTTGAGGGTGCCCTCAACCTTGAGGGCACATTGGTGGTTTAGGGCCGGCCAGGTTACACGGGCGCCCGAGTTCAATAGGGACGCCTGGAAACCCTTGACCGAAGGTTTGTTCATTTGCGTTTGCTCTCCCATCTTACCTCCAACTCCAGGTTCCTACAAAACAAACAAACACAAGACAAATAAACAATCCTAAGCCTTAGTTCTGTAAGTTTACCTGACCTACTAGGCTTTGCTTGAAGTCAACTCTCCATGACTTTACCACCTATGGTCAACTCCTTAGGGTTTCCCAGTGCCTAGCCTCACTCGCACGACTTTACCTTCACTCACCATGACTTTTACCCAGCTTCACTTATCAGGATTTCGTGGTCGATCATCGACTAGGATTTCATGCCCAATTCCTTGAACCAGGACTGTGGGATCATTTAGAATCGATAGATGGGGGGTGAATATCGATGAAAACTTTTCGGATATAAAAAGAATATTAGGCAGCGGAAATTTAAAACAATGCTAACTCAATTTCTTTTATTTAGTTCAGAGTCTAGATCGGCTCCTACTCCAAGGCCCACGGTCCTTGACCATTTACGTTAGTTAATTCTATATTTTGGAAAAAAGTTACAATAATTTAAGCACAAATATAGAATTGAATTTAAGCAATTTAAAAACAAATTACGATGACCGAAACGAAATCGAAGATCGGAGTAGCGGGTCGTCGTTGGCGCTTGAAACGTGAGCACGGAGAAATCAGAGCTGAGCGCTTGGGTATTTGCGTTGAAAGAATTATTGTCAGGAAGCAAGGGGGTGATCCCCTTTATATATAGCCGTCCGGGGTGCCCCTGTAGATTGGGGCGCCTAACATGTGTGCCTTTCTACGCGCATCCTCATCCGTAGACTTGGGCAACGTTTATCCCTTCATCCAGGGCGCCTGGGACGACTAGGAGCCTGTATGCTCACAGAAACCTCCCTTGCTGATGTGGAGGCTCAGCTTCACAGACTGTTGGAAATACACTTCCGGGGTGCCTGTATCCATACAGGCGTCTGTATGCTCAGGCGCCTGAGCCCTCTCAAGCGCCTGGCATGTAGAGAGCTCCATCCTTTGTTCCTGCAACTAGGGTTAGTTCGAAAATACAAATAATTGATATATTAAGTACAGTTAGCAATCTGCGCTGTCTTGATTCTGACTTTGGGCTTCCCAAATGGAACCCTAGGTCGAACCGACGCCTAATGTTCCCTCTTCCGGGGAACTCATCCTCGCCTACTCCTCTCAGGAGAATTTACCTTTTGCCAACCGGCTCCTCCGGTTGGACTTTTGCTCGATCATCTGGTCTTCGTGCCCAGTCCATGACCAGGACTTATTGCCCAACCCTCGGTCAGGTCTTCGGTGTCTAACCCTCGGCCAGGACTTATTGCCCAATTCCACGAACCAGGACTTTATGCCTAGATTACCTAGGACTTTTCCTGCACACTTAACAGATTCATTAGATCACAATATAACCTTAACTTATGAACCCTTTTCCATTATCAAAACCCAGGTTCGATCTTGGTGCTTCCGGCACCAACAAGGACTTCAGTGCCCAACCCTCGGCCAGGTCTTTATGCACAATTCCTGGAACTAGGACTTCGGTGCCTAACCCTCGGCCAGGTCTTTATGCCTAATTTCCCAAACCAGGATTTCATGCCCAACCCTCGGCCTGGTCTTCATGCCCGATACCCCGAACTAGGACTTTATGCCCAACTTCATTCACCAGGTCTTCGGTGCCTTGACAAGGACTTTTTTGCTAGTCATTTAATCCTGACTAGACTTCGCTATGCCAAACATCAAGTCTTGTATGGCTTAGTCTTTGGTGTAACCGACCAGATCTAGGTTTAGTCACTCTGCCAAACATCAAGTCTTATTTGGCTTAACCCTTGGTTAAACTGACCAACCCTGGGTGCTAATCACTTTGCCAAATAGCATATCCTGTTTGACTTAACCCTTGGTTAAACTGACCAACCCTGGGTGCTTTGCTAATCACTCTACCAAACATCAAGTCCTATTTGGCTACCTTTGGTCAAACTTATCAAATTGGGTTTTACCCTACCAAATATCAAGTCCTGTTTGATTTAACCCTTGATCAGACTAACCAGACCTTGGTATATTGTCAAACATCGAAACATTGGAAGTTGATTGTTCTTGTCTGATGCTTTTTGCACCAATAGTTCTTAGTTATCCATGTCTTCAACATCAGACTTTGAGTCGGAGTCACACTCAGGTGCAGGTTGTGGTTTTTTCTTCTAGAGTTTACCGGCAACCAAGGCAATATCTCTGTCAGCCGGTGTAGCATTAGTTTGTTCATGCAATTCAAATTCAGAGAAAAATTCATCTAATTTAATTGAAGCGAGATCCTTAGAAACCTTGTACGCATCCACCATGGATGCCCACAAGGTGTTCTTTGGAAATCAGTTTAGTGCATACCTTACTAGATCACTATTTTCTACTTTGTGCCTGATTACATGAAGGTCGTTCATCAACTCCTGGATTCGAGCATGTAGTTGTGCTGCAGTCTCACCTTCTTGAATCTTCATATTGTATAACTTGTTTAGTAGCAAGTCACACTTGCTAATCTTTGTGTCGAAGATCTCCTCGTAAAGTTCAATCAATTTGTTCCATAGTTTTGCATTGTTGAAGGGGCCAACGTGGTTGAGTTCCTCTTTGGTGAGACCAAACTAAAGAGTTTGAGTCACCTTGGCATCAGCTTCTATCTTTTTCTTCAGAGCTGCGTCCCATTTGTGGGATCGTTTAGAAATGATAGAGTGGGGGGTGAATATCGATAGACAATTTTTCGATACAATGAGAGCAATTGCGCAGCGGGAAAATTCAATGCTAACACTTCAATTTTTTACTTGGTTCGGAGTCGTTATCAACTCCTACTCCAAGGCCCATGGTCCTTGACCGTTTACGATGGGCAATTCTATATTCCGAGAAAATATTACAAGTTCGAAATCGAATACAGAATTTAACGAAAATACAACAATTAAAACTTTATACCGACGACCGGAGATGATTGAAAATCAGAGCTGCGGGTTGTCATTGGCGCTTGAGTCTTGAGCATTGAGCATTTGGAGCAAAGCACTTGAGAGAAATCGTTGGAAGTAGTTGTATTCTGAAGCAAGGGTGTGAACCGCTTTATATAGTAGTCGCTTGGGCGCCTGTGTTGAAGGGGCGCCTGACACGTGGCCTTCCCTGCGCGAAACTCCATCCGCAGACTTGGCCAGCGCTTATCCGTTCAACTGGGGCGCCTGAGCTGACTGGGGCGCCTGTATGAACATAGGCACCTCAAATGCTGACGTGGAGGCTTGCTTCGAGATGGCATGGAATCACCCTTGTCTGGGGCGCCTGTCATAATATAGGCGCTTGTTCAAATAGGTGCCTGACCTCATTCAAGCGCCTAGGAGCAGGAAACCTTCACCCTTTGTTCCTGCAACTAGGGTTAGTTCCAAAACACAAAGTACAGACAAATAATATATTGTTAAGCACAATTAACAGTCGGAGCTATCTTGGTTCTGACTTTGGGCTTCCAAAATGGATCCCTAGGTCGAACCGACACCTAGTGTTCCCTCCTACGGGGAACACGTCCTCACCTACTCCTCTTAAGAGAGTTTACCTTTTTGGCAACCGGCTCCTCTGGTTGGACTATTGCCGAATCCCCTGGATCAGGTCTTCATGCCCAGTCCACGACCAGAACTTATTGCCCAGCTTTACTCACCAGGTCATCGGTGCCCAATCCACGACCATGACTTATTACTCAGCATCACTCACCAGGTCTTCGGTGCCCAGCTCGCGGCCAAGACTTTTTGCCCAACCTTATGTCAGGACTTCGTGCCTAGTTGACCTAGGACTTTTCCTGCACACTTGAGTAACATTGTTAGATTACAACAAAACCTTAACTTATGAACCCTTTGCCATTATCAAATCACAGGTTCGATCTTGGTGCTTCCGGCACCAACACCAATTCAGTGTATCCCTAAAACTCTTCTTGTGTGCTCCTTGGAATGTCGAGGCCAGCTTGGATGATGATCTACATGTGCACTTGAGTTTTTAAGTGGACTTCCATACGGCTCATCCAGTAACTGAAGACCTCTCCAGAGAAGAGAGGAGGGAGGGTGGTATTGTAACCTTCTTGTTGGGCCATGGAGGCAGTAAGAAAGAATCCTGCAAGTCACAGATAAAGAAACTCGTGTCAAGACTTAATCTTGGATTAGTAGTGCAAGAAGAATTATAAGTAAAAGAAATTTCGAGTGGTATTGAACCAACTTCGAGAATCAAAAAACTTGCAAATGAGAAAAAAATATCAAAAATATACAATAGTACCATTTTCGATTAATTTGAAAAGCACAAATTTGAAAGAAAAATGGCTCAAATGGTGGTTTCACCGAATTTGAACAAACCTCACTATGATAGCAATTGTAGGATCGTAGAGAGCTATAGATGAGTGGGGGGGGTGAATATCGTTTTTGAAAAATTAGTTCAGATTTTAATCGAGTTTATGTAGCGAAAAAGTTAAAGCAAGTAAAACAATCATTAACACTTTTGTTTTTTACTTGGTTTGAAGTCTATGACAACCCCTACTCCAAGGCCCATGGTCCATGACCATTACTTTGGGCAATTCTATAATTTGAGAATGGTTTTACAAGTATGCAATTTTAAGTACAAAAAAAGATAGTAAATGTACCGACAACTTTATGTAAAAAGGGAAGTGGCGTATCATTGTCGAAGCAACGTTTTATTATCTCTTGATTGCTTTGTAGCAATACACATGAGCACAAGAGCAGTAGAAAGTTGATTGTTAAAGTCTCTGGTTGAAACCCCTTATAAAGGGGCATAGGGGCACCTGAGTGCCAATAGGGGCGCTCGTGTTTCTGCGATCCATCTGTGTCCCACTGGTCAACCCTTATCCATTTTAGGTTCCTGACAACCTCTGTGGCGCCTGTGTTGTTGATGTGATGATTCCAACTAGCGTACGCTAACTCATCCTTGCCTAGGATGAGTCATAGGCACATGAGCAGCTGAGACCTCTCGGGCGCTTGTGTTCTCGGGTGCCCGAGTCCTCTCGGCACCTAAGTTGCTGCGAGTCTCCAAGTTCCTTAGCTGCAACACAGGGTTAGTCCAAACAATAATAACATGTAATCTAAATGTGTGCACGATAGTTAGTGTTGTCTGATCTTAACTTTAGGTTTCAACTGAAATCCTAGGTTGGTGTTGACGCCTACTATTCCCTCGTTCAGGGAATGCGCCCTTACCTACTCTCCTCTAGAGAAGTTACTTGTTGTCAACCGGGACCTCCATTTGGACTTTTCCTCGACCTCCAAAGATTTCAGATTTTGAGACGTTTGTACCTCGACCCATCCCTACTTTTGTCCATTGTTCTCGCTCGACTAAGACTCTTGCCCGATCATCCGAATCAAGACTTCCATGCCCAATCCCTAGTCAGGTCTTCATGCCCAATCTTTCGAACCAGGTCTTTGTGCTTGGCTTCACTCACCAGATCTTCGGTGACCAACCCTCAGTCAGGTTTTCATAACCAGGTTCACTCACCAGGTCTTTAGTGCCCGACCCTCGGTTAGGTCTTCGTGCCCAACTTCACTCACCAGGTCTTTGTTGTACAATCCTCATTTAGGACTTCGTGCCCAACCCTACAAATCAAGATTTCATGCATGCCTAGTTACACTAGGACATTCTTGCACACTCAGTGTTACTAATTAGAACCAAAACATACTTAACTTTGAAGCATTTCCATTATCAAAATAGGGGTCGATCTGGTGCTTCTGGCACGAACAATCATGGCATGTTGGTATCATAGAGACATGGCAGTGTCCCCTGCACAGTCCATGGCACACCATAGTCATGCCATTTGGCCATGACCATGCCTCTTGTGCGGTAGCTTCCACCATGGTGGTGTCATTTGGGCACGATCGTGCCCCCTCCATAGCACCCCACATGGTCATATTATCTCCCACACGATCATGCTTCTTCTCTATGCCACCTATGGAGCCTTTTGATTTGCTTTTTCATAACCCAATCCCTTTACTTAATTTTTATTATCTATTTCCTTTATGTAGGATTGAATGGAGGAATGTAATTACTAGGTAGATGGGTATCTTCAACACAATAACTTCAACTTTAGCACACATTGCTTGGTAACTCCCCTAACTCTAAATTTCATCTATATTAGGTTTTGTTTTTATTGTGACAATGAAAGATTTATGTATGGGGGGATGCACATATGCATTGGGTTTGTCAATTAGTTTTTGTTATATTTTTCTTTTATAATAAAATTTCATAATCACATCACTCATTATATTATTATTTGTTTGTTTCTTATAGCAAGATGTTGGCACGCTTATTCTAAATATTTATGTTATTATGATTTTGTTAGCTAATATGTCTAGTAATCTATTTTTTTCTATCCATAGTAGCATGAAGTGAGCTATGATGTTATTCAAAACATTTGAGTGACCTAATATTAGAATCTCCTTTCACTTTACCTAATTTGGATGGTAGATAATCATGAAAATAATCATGATTCATAGAACATGATGTTGGTGCAAGATGCATCAGTGATGTCCTCCACTATGTGGTTCAATGTTTGATTATATATTTAAGTCAGTGATACATTAAACAAGAGAAGGGTGAGTCAAGAGAGGAGTAACAAAGTGAACCAAAGTCCTAGTTAACCTAGGCACTAAGTCCTGGTTCGTGGAATTGGACACTAAGTCCTGGCCGAGGGCTGGGCACCTAAGACCTGACCGAGGGTTGAACACTAAGTCCTAGTTCGTGGAATTAGGTACTAAGACCTGGTAAGTGAAGCTGGACACTAAGACCTGGTGAGTGAAGTTAGGCACGAAGTCTTGGTCCGAGGGATTGAGCAACTTAGCTGAGCGATGACTAAGGACAGAAATAGAGACGGGTCGAGGTTCGAACGTCTCGAGATCCGAGAGTATTGAAGGCTAAGCACAAGTCCACCCGAATGGACTGGGTGACAACCGTCTCCTGAGAGGAGTAGGTGAAAGGTGCGTTCCCGGGGGTGGAACTTGCGTCGGTTCGACCTAGGGTTTCGCAAAAATCCGAAGTCAGAACCATTTCCTTAAGTTTAAGATTATTTGCATGTTTGCCTTGTATTTATGTATCTTGTAGGTACCTAAAAGTAAAGATAAAGCAGGCAAACAACCAAACAAACAAGGCTGGAAAAGGGCTCCTGGGCGCCCACATTGAAGGAGGCGCCCTAATGGACCCAGGCGCCTCATTGAAGTAGGCGCCTGTGTTCAATGAGGTGCCTGAATGGTCCAGGGTGCCCTGGTGAAGAGCCTTATCGGCTGCTACAAGTTCAGCGCGGAGATAAGCTTTGACCAAGCTGTGTGAGGCGCCCCCTTCAACACAGGCGCCCCAATGATGACTATAAAAGGGGCTTCGACCCTCAGCTCAGGACACAACTTTCCGAAACCATTCTAAGCTTCCCAAGTGATGAAAAAGCGCTAACGACGAAGCTCTATGACCAGGAGGCTCCAGGAGGAAGTGCGCGGCACTTCGGAGGTCTTGATCGGTCGAGTCTTCAATTCTTTTTGTTCGATTTGAATTTACATTCTGCATTTCAATTTATCTATCTTTGTGATTGTAAATATTGCACTGTAAGACGGGTTTCTCTGCCTTCGGAATGTCCGGAAAGGATACCATTAGTGGATGGGTGTTCCCATGCTTAGGCATTGGATGTACTGACCCTGGGGGATTGGGAACCAAGTAAATCCCGTGTGCATTCTGAGTTGTGTCGTCTTTTATTTTTTTTGTTATTTTCCGCTGTGCTACTAACTTCTTGAGTAGAATGAATTTCGAAAGTCTACGAAGGATGAATTTCAGCCAGAAGTTTTTACGGTCGATATTCACCCCCCCCCTCTATCGACGACACCGGTCCCACAAGTGGTATCAGAGCCAGACCGCTCTTCACCATACTAACTGCCGACGGAGCAAAGATGCCAAGAGTTGAGGGGGAGCCCAGCGGTGAATCTGTTTTTTTTTTTAAATGACAATTTTTAAATTTCATGTTATATGCTTAAGTGCAGGGAGAGAGGACACTATAAAAATCAGTGTCCTACTCGAAAGACTCGTTCTTCACCAGTGGCAAGGGAAGTACCAGCGCCCGGAGTCCGGAGGAACAAGGATCATATCAGGTGCTTCAAATGCGAAAAGTACGGACACTACAAAAATAAGTGTCCGACAAAGGTATGCAAAATTTATGATCGGAAAAAATTTCAAATTCCAGCAATATTCTATGTATATAATTTAGATAATTTTTCTAATAAATTAAACTTTGTGAATAGTTAAGTCAATATTCTACATGACCAGTTACAAAATATAGATAATGTTAAAATATCAGAAATCAACTGTTCAATTGTTAATATTAATTCAATAATTTCTAAAATTAATTCTGATAAAGTTAATTCTGAAATTAATTCTGATAAAATTAATTCTAAAATTAATTCTGATAATTTTTCTGTAAATTCTAAAATTAATTCTGATAATTTTACTATTAATTCTGAAATTAAATTTGAAAATGTTAATGATAATTCTGAAATTAATTCTGAAAATTTTGAGATTAATCCTAAAAATATTGAAGATATTTCTGAGGATAAACATCATTTTTCTGAAAATTGTTTTGAGGATATTAAAGATGATATTAAAGATAATATTGAAAATATTTCTGAGGATAATCCTGAAATTATTTGTGAAAATCTAAAGGATAACAGTGAAAATATTTTTGAAGATTTGTCTAAGAATAAAAATGATGATATTTCTAATGATATTGGAGATTAAATTCTTTTAGATAATAATTTAATTATTTTCTTGGGTAATCCTGAAAACAATTATTATAAAACATTAACTAGTGGCCCAAATTACTCCACCTACTATGAAGATGTAGAAGGATGTGATGTTGATTATGAGGATGAGGACGAAAATGAATTTTCTAGGATTAAGGCTTCAGTTAATAAATTTTATAAAAATTCATACAAATCAGAATTGTTAGAAAAACTTGAAAAACTAAATGAAAAAGAAATAGTAGATGAGTCAGAAATTTTCGAAATAATGAAAATGATGAAATTAAATCCACAACTATTAATTTATAATTTCAACCTTAATTATCCAACCTTAATTATCCAACCTTAATTAATCTTTAATTATTTGAACCTTAATTAATCTTTAATTATTTGAACCTTAATTAATCTTTAATAATTTCAACATTAATTAATCTTTAATTATTTCAACCATTAATTGATCTTTAATTATTTTAACACTTAATTGATCTTTAATTATTTCAACCTTAATTAAATCTTAATTAATCTAATTCAATTAAAGCATAATTAATTCGACTTCAATTAATTAATTCTTAATCAATTTAACTAAATCTTAATTAATTCAACGTAAATCCAATTAATTCTTAAATAACTTAAACTGCAACCAAATAAAATCCTACCCAACTGAAACCCCTAACTAAATAACAACAAATATGTCAAAGTGGATTGCATATACGCGGGTTCACACGACATGTATCAAATCGAGAATTTGATACATTATTAGAAACTTAAGTAAAATATTTTGATTTGGTTGACTCATGCACAACTGCAATGCCATGCATCTGCTATTTCTTTAAAATTGATGTCATGTCATTCATGTTTAATTTTATGCATGATTTAGAACGGTTATAGGAAAAAGACTAGTTGAAACTTGACTAACCTAGTATTAGGTGGAGGTGAGATAATAGTACGTTAGGGAAGTGTTAGTGATATGAGAAAAATGTCCTAAGGCAATCGCCTTATGATTGTAATCGTTTATTTTAATAAATGAATATTCACTATTTGAGTATACATGTTTATGTATTTGATTGAGATCTTAAACACATTTACTGAATGTCCGCAATACAATTCATAGCATGAGAGAATTGTGATGAATTCACAACTAGTGATTATCTCTACATGTGCAATTGTGAAGTATTGAAATTGTCCCTAGTCGATGAATTGATAAATACGGACACTATCAATTCTGTTGAGACTAGCATGGGTTATTCTCTAATCAGCTGATTCTCACTGGCTGGTGACATTGGGATGTCTAGAGATAAACATGAATGCTAGTTAAGGGAACTAGTTCATTAGAGTGACTGGCTATAAAACTTCATATGGTAGTCTACATATAGATATGTCAATGAAGTTCTTACTGCAGCTTAAGTGCGATGTTCCTTTGACTTGCGGTGTTCAAGTCATCTTGGTCATGGAGACTTATACTTTGACATCTTAAGCAAGCATCTCCAAGGAGGTGTGGACCCAGGATGATTGGGTATAAGCCGAAGTGCCCGAAGATGTTTGAACAGCCTACAAAGGATTCACCACTCCTTGCGAGGAGATGTATACCCGAGGCCTATCGTCGGATTGTTACTCGAAGCCTCTGGCCAGAGCATGACATGTTCAGAGTATGAATCTCTTAAATACATAAGAGTAATTAGAATCCGTAGGACGAAAAACGTTACTTGGGCTAGGTGTGACATAGTCAGCCTAGTGGGGACTGACACACATAGACCATGTCCTAAACCAAGTGGGTATAAGATGGTGAAGGGAATGGGGCACGATTCATTATAGCTGCTGAAGGGTTTCAGAATAGTTTCTGAGGTCAACCGTAGATCTTTCGATTAATTGGGGATCATGATGTACTACTAGGTGTTGGTGCAGAAAGCACCCAAGTCAAACCTGTGTTTTGATAATGGCAACATGGTTCAAAAGTTAAGTCTTACTTGTTATCTAACATGTCACTCTAGTGTGCAGAGTAAAAAGCCTAGCGAAGGACTGCTAGGCACTGGTGAAGGAATGCCAGGGCAAAAAGCCCTAGCGAAGGACTGCTAGGCACTGGCGAAGGAATGCCAGGGTGAAAAGCCCTAGCGAAGGACTGGTAGGCACCAGGCGAAGGACAGCTTGGGACTGAAGCCCTAGCGAAGGAATGCTAGGCAACTGGCGAAGGACAGCTCGGTATCCAAGACCTGGCAAAGGACCGCCAGGCAAAAGTCTAATCAGAGGAGCGGTTGGCATCAGGTACATTCTCCCAAGAGGAGTAGGTGAGGACGCGTTCGCCGTCGAGGGAACAGTAGGCGTCGGTTCGACCTAGGGTTCCATTTTGGAGGCCCAAAGTCAGAACGAAGACAGCTAAGGCTGTATAAACTAATATTTTATTGTTTTATTGTGTTTTGGACTAACCCTGGATGCAGGACCGAAGGAACGTGCGTCTGCAGCTCAGAGAGCCTCAAAGGAATGAGGCAACAGCTGACCAGGGCGCCCGGAGTGTCCCGGGCGCCCCCAAGGTGAACACAAAACACAAGAAAAGCAAGATAGGCTTCGACAGCTCAACTTCCAGGCGCCCCCATGCTCTCGGGCGCCCCCGCTGCTCCTGGGCGCCCCCAGCGCTCCGGGCGCCCCCAAGAGCGAGTCATCGAAGCTCAAGCCAACGAAGCCAAGGGATAAAGTTTGACCCGGTCAACCCGGGCGCCCCAGCATCCCGGACGCCCCGGTCAAGATGTGATCCCGAATTTGAAGGGATCAGACGTCGACCGAGGGAAAGGGGGATCGGCTGACACGTGGGGGGGGGGGGCGCCCCCGACGTTCGGGCGCCCCCAGGCCTTATATAAAGGGCCCTCGACCCCAAGGCTCAAGCAACACTTTCAATCAACGCTTCTACGCTCTTTTGCTCTCGCGCCTCGCTCCGGAAACCTCCCAACTCGAGCCGACGACGTCCCGCTGCTCCGAAAAAGACAACCTACATCGGACGTCGGTAAAAGAAGAGTTATTTTTAATTGTTAAGTTTACTGTGCTATATTTGTAACTTAAAACTGTAAACTGCTTTTGCGCCTCATATAGAATTGCCCAAAGTAAACGATCAACGATCGTGGGCCTTGGAGTAGGAGTCGATCTAGGCTCCGAACCAAGTAAAAATTACTGTGTTCGCGTGTGTTATTTTTTTATCTTCCGCTGTGCAAATTCTCTATCTTAAATCCGAACGCTTTCCGATATTCACCCCCTTCTATCGGTTCTCTCGATCCAACAAGTGGTATCAGAGCGGGGAAGTTCAAATTTGGTGCAACCACCAGTTTGAAAATTTTTGGATTTTTATTTTTCTTTTTCTCGTTCGAATTTCTTTTAAAAAAATATTTCGTTCGAATTTTCTTTTTCCCGTTAATCGAGGTTGGTGAAACACCCCTCGTTATTTCATTTTATTCATCCCACACTACTAATCCAAGACAATGTCTTGGGAAATCTTTTTTAGTTATTTTTTCAGATTAAATGGCCATGCAAGAAGGATTCAGCACCGCCAGACCTCCACTTTTCAGTGGAGAAGACTTTTCTTACTGGAAAAGTCGAATGGAGGTCCACCTTAAAACTCAGGTGGACATGTGGATCATCATCCAGTCAGGACTGGAGATTCCCACAAATGCTGACGGGGTTCCTCAAAGCTACACAGAGTGGGACACCGCTCTGAAATGAAGAATCGAAGCAGATGCAAAGGCGACTCAGACTCTTCAATGTGGCTTGACAAAAGAGGAGCTGAACCGGGTGGGTCCCTTCAACAGTGCCAAGGAGCTATGGGCAAAACTGATCGAGCTACACGAAGGAACATCAGACACTCAGATCAGTAAGAGAGATCTGCTCCTAAACAAACTGTACACCATCTAGATGGCCGACAATGAAACAGTAGCCCAACTCCACGCACGAATCCAAGAATTGATGAACGGTCTTCACACTATAGGTCACAAGGTTGAAACCCGTGACCTAATAAGGTATGCCTTAAATGCTTTCCCTAGAAATACCTTGTGGGCATCTATGGTAGATGCATACAAGGTTTCAAGGGATCTCTCCAAAATTAAATTAGATGAATTATTTTCCAAGTTAGAACTTTATGAACAGACTAACTGCAATATGGTCGAGAAAGATATTGCCTTTGTTGTAGGAAAAACTGGAAAATCAACAAAGAAGAAGCCACAACCTGAACCCGAGTCTAACTCAGACTCAGAAGACGAAGAAGGAGATCGACCGAAGCTGGTCCGATTGGCCTGAAGTTACTATAAAGAATTAAAGAACCAAACCAACAGAAAGAAGGCCAACCGAAGAAAGGACGAACCAGCTGAACCCACAAATGAAAAAAACAAGCCCAACGTAACCTGCTACGAGTGCAAGAAGAAGGGTCACTACAAGACGGAGTGTCCAAACCTAAAGGAGACCAAAAAGTCAAGAAGAAAGAAAGCACTCCAAGCAACCTGAGACGAATCTTCCTCAGAAGAAGAAGAAGAAGCACCTCAGTCAAACCTACTAGCCCTGACCGCCTCAGAAGAAGTTGGGACCGAGTCAGAATCAGAACAGGATGACGGCAGACTAACCTTTTCAGAAGACGGCGAGATCAAGGTAAGTGGTTTCAATAGAAGTCAATTAAACGAACTAATTTCATATCTTTCTCGAGATTTGGCGAAAGCCAAACTCCGAGTTGAATCCCTTCGACAGGAAGTAAAACTCCTGAAAGAGGGAGCTGACTCTAAATCCTTAACCGAGAAAGTTCAAGAAGGAACTCCTACTCAAGTTGAAAAACTTGAGAAAGAGAACTCCTCCCTGAAAACTCAGGTTAAGGATCTTAGAGCTGTCTTAGAACAATTCACTTCTGGTTCCAAGGGTCATGACATGATTCTTGGAAAACAGAAGTCTGTTCTAAATCGATCCAGACTTGGTTATAGAACCAAATCCCGACAAAGATCTTACTTTGCTGTACTGAATCAGTCCAGAAGTAAAGTTCAGGCATGGGTACCTAAACTGTACTTGAACAAACCGACTGGATCAAATCAGTATTGGATCCCCAAGGACAAGATTCACATCTTGCCTAATCATTACCGTGGCTTTAGTCCAGGGGGAGCCAAATTAAAAACTATTTTTATTGTTAAATAGAATTTAATTCTTGCAATTTGCCTGATTGGTTGTTTATTTCTTTCTGCAATTTACCATGCTTAAACTTAGGGTAGTATAAGGACTGAACAAACCTAACTGAAACTTGACAACATAGTATTGGGTGGAGGTGAGATGATAGTACGTTAGGGAAACCAATTCTAATAAGATCAAGTTTACTTGGTCTCTTTAGACTGGTGAAACTAGCCGAAGCTACCGATCCAAAATCCAAAGTAGTTAGACCAGAACTTTTTCAAAAATTAATTTTGAAAATGAAATTTCATTAAACGGCTTTGTCAAGGAAAGGGTTGATGATCCAATAAGGCTACGGCCAAAGAAGGCCTAGTGCCTCGCCAAGACCTGGAAGCTAATTTTTGAATTTCAAATTCAAATTACTTTTTGTAAAATTCAAATCTAACACAATTTTCAGTTAAGCATAGATTCAAGCATCCTTTCAAAATAAACTTAACTGTTTTCAAAAATTAATTTAATGTTTTCAAAATAAATAATAATTTTTCAAAGTAATTATCAAAACCTGTCTCACAAAACCTATAAGGCTAACGTGATTGAAAACCCTAGATTTGGGTGAGACAGACTAGGTAGTGAAACTCAATTTAAGCTATTCCTATTTCTAATTGGATCCAAATCAATAAAACTCTTTATGTGTAGGAACATAAAGATTTGGACCAATGGAAGTTGGATAGCGGTTGCTCCAGACACATGACTGGAGATAAATTGATGTTCACCAAACTCAAGTTCAAAAACCTAGGCTCAGTGGCATTTGGTAACAATGCTACACTCAAGGTAATTGGGTCAGGTAATATTGAGCTTAAATCTGACTTTATTATTAAGAAAGTTCTTTTGGTTGAAAACTTTAAGTTTAACTTGCTTAGCATAAGTCAGTTATGTGATTCTGGTTATATAGTCACCTTCAACAATTCTAACTGCCTGATTAGAAATGTATAAGACTCAAAAATCATACATAAGGGCACTAGGAAAAATAATGTATACACTATAAACCTTCCCTCAGTACCCAAATGTATGTTAACTCAGATAGAACAATCGAACCTCTGGCATAGGAGACTAGGTCACACTAATCTGAGGACTATCTCAAAAGTCACCCAACTTGGCCTAATCAAAGGAATCCCCAAAATTAAAAACAATGAAAACCTAATATGTGAATCATGTAATCAAGGTAAACAAACCAAATCTAATCACAAACTAATCCAATCTGACCTAACTCAAACCACACTTGAGCTCCTACACCTTGACCTATTTGATTCACATGGAGCCAAGTCACTAAGCGGGAACCGATACTGCTTAGTAATAGTTGATGATTATTCTAGGTTCACCTGGGTTAGGTTTCTAAAAACCAAAGATGAAACCCTAAATCTATTTAATGATTTCTGTAAATTAATTGAAAATCAAAACGATACTAAAATTAAAAGGCTTAGGAGTGACCACGGGGGAGAATTTGAAAATCAACGGTTTGAGGAATTTTGTAAGGTCAATGGGTATTTACATGAATTTTCATGTCCTAGAACCCCCCAACAAAATGGGATAGTCGAAAGAAGAAATAGAATATTACAGGAAGCCGCTAGGGCTATGCTCAACGAATTTAACTTAGCAAACCAATTTTGGGCAGAAGCGATTAGTACGACGTGTTACATCCAAAATAGGGTTCTAATTAACAAGTGACACAACAAAACACCCTATGAACTGTACTACCATAGGCTCCCAAATCTACACTACCTAAGGGTCTTTGGATGCAAAGTCCATATCCTAAACACCAAAGACTACTTAGGGAAATTTCAGTCCAAATCAACCCTAGGTATCTTCCTAGGATACTCAACCACAAGTAGAGCCTATAGAGTTTACAACAAACAAACTAAGAAAATTGAAGAAACAACAAACTTAATATTTGATGAAGAAGTCAACTCAACATCTGATAATCCAGACCTAACTTCATCAAATTCTGATCAAGAAAATAATGAACAAACAAGTGAACCTTTAATTGAACCCTTAAACGAACTAACTATTGAACCAATTAATGAGTCAACTGAACCAATTAATGAGTCAACTGAACCAATTATTGAATCAACAAATGAACTAGCCCTAAGAGTCGAATCAAACCGACCAGCCGGACCTGAGGCTGAACCAAGTTCTAGAAGAACCAAGAAACCCAGACTTAGTCACCCAACCGATCAAATTGTGGGTGATCCAACTCTAGGAGTCAGGACTAGATCCTCCTTTAGAAACCTAAGTCAAATAGCTATGATATCAAAAATAGAACCCAAAACTATAGATGAAGCCCTACCTGACCCTCATTGGATCATAGCTATGCAAGAAGAATTAGCCCAATTTGAGAGGAACCAAGTCTGGGAACTAGTGCCTAAACCTGAAGGCAAATCCATCATTGACACTAAGTGGGTCTTTAGGAATAAGCTAAATGATCAAGGTGAAATAGTTAGAAATAAAGCCCGCTTAGTAGCTAAGGGATTCAGCCAGGTAGAGGGATTAGATTACGATGAAACATATGCCCCAGTAGCTAGACTTGAGTCCATTAGAATGTTGTTAGCCTTTGCATCCCACAAAGGATTTAAGCTATACCAAATGGATGTAAAGTCAGCCTTCCTAAATGGATTCATTAAAGAAGAAGTTTATGTAGGACAACCCCCTGGGTTTGAGGACTTAGACAAACCTGACCACGTTTACAAATTAACTAAAGCACTATATGGGTTAAAACAAGCACCTAGGGCTTGGTATGAACGTTTATCAACCTAGTTAACTTCTAAAGAATTTAAACAAGGACAAATTGACTCTACTTAATTCATTAAAACCCTAGGAAAAGATATATTTATTGCCCAAATTTACGTAGATGACATAATCTTTGGATCCACCAACACAAACTTCCTAAAAGAGTTTGTCAAAATAATGGAAAGTGAATTTGAAATGAGCTTAGTTGGTGAGCTTACCTTTTTCCTAGGACTACAAATCAAACAAACTAGAGATGGAAACTACGTCCATCAATCCAAATATGCTAAAGAGTTAATAAAGAAATTTAAAATGGATAACTCTAAAAGCATAGTACCCCCATGGCCACTAATGTAAAAATAGATAGTGACCCTGATGGTAAGCTAGTAGACCTCAAACTATATAGAAGTATGATAGGTAGTCTACTGTATCTCACAGCCAGCAGACCTGACATTCTTTTTGCTGTAGGGATGTGTGCTAGATACCAAACCTGTGCTAAGGAAACGCACTTAGCAGCCCTAAAAAGAATACTAAGATATGTAAAGGGCACCCTAAATGTAGGGATTTGGTATCCTAGAACATCAACCTTCAATCTGTCAGGATATTTGGATTCTGACTATGCTGGTTGCAAATTAGATAGAAAGAGCACAAGTGGAAGCTGCCAACTGTTAGGAAATAGTCTAGTAAGTTGGTGCAGCAGAAAATAACACTGTGTAGCTCTGTCCACAACTGAAGCTGAGTATGTATCCTTATGAGAGTGTGTAGCACAACTTTTATGGATGATGCACACTCTTAAGGACTTCCAGCTCAACTACACCCAAACTCAAGTATTTATTGACAATATAAGTTCAATTAATCTAACTAAGAACCTAATCCAACACTCCAGAACAATACACATAGAAGTTAAACATTACTTCGTAAGAGACCATGTAGCCAGGGGTGAGATAGTACTTAAACACATAGACTCAAAATCCAACTTAGCTGATATATTCACAAAACCCTTACCTGAGTCTGAGTTCAGCTCACTAAGAAGGCAGTTAGGATTGTGCTCTGTAGAATAGAGTAACTCTACTTTTGATTTTTTTTGCCTTATTTAATTTAAAAATCAGTTTCTAAAATTTTGAAAAACTGTTGTTTTTAAAATCAGTGTTTCTTTTAAATCTTTTCGGACTTAGTTTTTTTTTCAAAACTACCCCCTTTCAAAACTAGGGCTTTTTCGCAAATGGACTTAGCCTAGGCCCTAACCCTAGAACTGCATGCACCTATAGATTTAGAAGCCAGCATCTCACAAGCACCTTAGGGTACTTTTGATTGATAACCTAGAAAGGGTTGAGATGCTTAGGTCTTTGCCTTAATTCAAGATGCTTTAAGTCAGTGCATCTGCAGTAATTGGGGCACTAAATACAACTTTTACAGCAATCAAGTTAAGTGTCAAGTTTAGAAAATCTAACTTGAACAGAAACACTTAACTTGACTAACCCTAGCGAAAACTACTGCTTATAACAGTTAGTAAATAGCTAAATGGGTTAGACAGGTCCCTACAAGAGAAAATTAACTGAGTTGGCTTAAGTCTTATCATGAATTGGTTCAGTACAGCAAAATAATGCAAATATTTTCCTTTATGAAAGTTATTTCCTTTATGCAATTTAATTTCTGCTATATTTATCTGTTTTTGATATATGGCAAAGGGGGAGAGATAAGAAAGGATAGAATTTAAAATTTTTTGTCTCTCAAAATTTCAAAATCTATACCTTATTCAAAAAGGTACTTAAGCTTTTCAAAGATTTTCTAAGTACTTAAGCTTTTGAAAAATTACTAAGAACTTAAGCTTTTTCAAATTTTCAAAATTCTACTAAGTACTTAAGCTTTTTCAAATTTTCAAAATTTTACTAAGTACTTAAGATTTTTCAAATTTTCAAAATTTTACTAAGTACTTAAGATTTTTCAAATTTTCAAAATATTACTAAGTACTTAAGCATTCAAAACTTTACTATGTACTTAAGCTTTTCAAAACTTTACTAAGTACCAAGTTCTCAAATTTTCAAAATTTTCCTAAGTACTTAAAACTGAAGTTTTTTCAACTCTAAGTACTTAAAATGTTCAAATTTTACCAAGCACTTTAAAACTTAAGTTTTCAAAACATTTGAGTACCTTAAACTTAAGGCGTCAAAACTTTCAGTACTCAAAACTTAAGTTTTTCAAAACTCTTCTTAAAGTTTTTTGACTTAAAAAACCCATGAATTTTTGAAAAATCTAGGGGGAGATTCCTTCCAGGGGAAGGGAACTGTAACGCCCACTTTTTTTTTTCTTTCTAAGCGGCGTTACGTTAACATGCTTAGGGCATGTAGACATCATAAGGCAGCGGAATAACTTAACTTATACATGCCCTGTTACCATTCTTAACTTATTGACATGGGAACCTTAGCATATTAACTTTGAACTTAAGCATCATATCATGTCTCACATAACATCATATAATAAGGTTCCATAAGTCATTATTCAAACACATAAGTAAACATATAGTTCCTGGGCCAAGTCACTACGTCACACATGCGTTCTTGCCCTCCTGCTGCTTCCTTCATTATCCCCTTGAATGATCTGCGGTATAAGGAAATAAGACTATAAGCACACAGGCTTAGTAAGACTCTTCCCTACTCACAAAACCATCCATCATTCATCATCTCATAATGAGCAAATAAAACATTAACATACTTGGTGCTCTACTTAGAACATAACATCTTGCATCACATATCGTATACATAGCATGACATGAACATAAACATAGTAACATTCTAAGCATGGCATGATACATGGCATAAACATAAACATCATAGACATTCTAAGCATGGCATAATTCATTCATTCTCATGGCACAATTCATAAACATAGTGAACATTCTAAGCATGGCATAATTCATGGCATATCGTAAACATAGTGAACATTCTAAGCATGGCATAATTCATTCATTCTCATGGCACAATTCATAAACATAGTGAACATTCTAAGCATGGTATAATTCATGGCATATCGTAAACATAGTGAACATTCTAAGCATGGCATAATTCATGGCATAAATCATAAACTTAGTGAACATTCTAAGCATGACATAATTCATGGCATATCGTAAACATAGTGAACATTCTAAGCATGGCATAATTCATGGCATATCGTAAACATAGTGAACATTCTAAGCATGGCATAATTCATGGCATAAATCATAAACATCATAAACATTCTAAGCATGGCATAATTCATGGCATATCGTAAACATAGTGAACATTTAAGCATGGCATAATTCATGGCATATCGTAAACATAGTGAACATTTTAAGCATGACATAATTCATGGCATAAATCATAAACATCATAAACATTCTAAGCATGGCATAATTCATTCATTCTCATGCATACTTCTTAACAAGAAACGTAAGCATAAAATCTTATCAACATAGCATAATGCATAACATGAATGGATGCATGAGTGGAATGCATATACATAAGGATGCTTAACTTTTAAAACATACTTTTCATTGCTTAAACATAATCATCATAACATCATTTGGGGTCCCCGGCTTGTACCACATACATACATCATTGCGCGCATCCCTAGCAAGTCCGAGGTCGCGAGCCCCAACCTACTAGGGTAAGGACAGCATAGTCGGTAGTCTCCGAACCGAGGCGTTCTTAAGGTGCCCATCCCTGTTGCACAGCTCCGGTAGTGCCAGAACCGTGGACAGCTACGGTAGTCCAAAACCGGGGCGTTCTTAAGGTGCCCATCCCTTGGACCCATACTTCGGTCCGGTACAAGCCCATACATAAAGTAAAATACTTTTCATGCTTCATCATTCATATGGCATTCATGGCATCTTTAACATAACATAACTTGTTACGGCTCGGCATGTCTACCGGCCCATTTACCGGTCTTCACGACCGTCGTACCATCGACCATCGACCGTGCCGTCTTAGCATATTTATGCCTTAAAGACATAAGCATCATCTTTCATTCATCATCATTCATAGCATATTCATTCATTCATCATACTTAACATCATCATTATGCCTTAAAGGCATGAACCTTAACTTCATTCTTCACTTTCATTTTTAGACATGGCATCATTTTCATTCTTAACATGGCATCATTTTCATTCTTAAACATGGCATCATCCTCATTCTTAAACATAAACATAACATACTTAACATGGCATCATTTATATCACGAACCTAACATATCATAGCATCGTTTTTATCGTGATCATAACCCTATCATTCTTATCATGGCATCATTCATATCCTGAACATATACTTATCATACTTATCATGGAAACACATAAACATATACTTGAAGTTAAAGGCTCAACCCTAACCCTTGGGCCCTTGAGGTTGGCCGAAACATATGGGGTCTCTAGGGTAATCCAAAAATTCCCAGAAATTATACTTAACATCAACACATCATAAGGGAACATAAATTAACATTATCAAGATTTTTGGCTTAATTATAGACCTTTAAATAATGGTGACCGAAACCCTTAAACTTAGGGTTCTTAGTTTTGTTTCTTTCATGTTGGCCGAAACCCTAGGGTGTCCTAGGCTACTCCAAAAATTCCCAAAAATTATACTTAACCTCTACACATCATAAGGGAACATTAAATAACATTATCATGATTTTTTGCATAATTATAGACCTGTAAATCATGGTGGCCGAAATCCTTAAACTTAGGGTTCTTAGTTTTGTTTCTTTCATGTTGGCCGAAACCCTAGGGTGTCCTAGGTTACTCCAAAAATTCCAAAAAATTATACATAACCTCTACACATTTTAAGGGAACATTAAATAACATTATCATGATTTTTAGCATAATTATAGACCTGTAAATCATGGTGGCCGAAACCCTTAAACATGAGGGTCTTGGTTTTCTTTCCTTTCAACATCCAATTCGAAAACCAACCACTATATATCATACTAAAAATCATAAAAATCATAGGGAACTATTATACCACAGGTGAGGGAGTCTTACCTTGGGTTTCTTGATTTTTTGAACCTTGGAAGAGAAGAAAATGGTAAGATCTTTGGACCCTTGAACACCCTTGTCCTTGTATCCTTGGAAGAGACTTTAGATCTAGGAGATGGATCCTTGGTGGAAGATTTTCCAAGGGGAAAACCCTCTAGAAGTGGTCGGCTAGAATGAGGGAGGAAGAGAGGAGGAAATGCAATTGAATGAAGAGAGAATGAAACTCCCAAACCCCCCTATTTATCATCCATTAAAGAGGTAAATGAAGAGTCTCTCCATGACTCTTCATCTTCTTCTTAATCTTAACTTATTTCCATTTCATTTCCTCATAGAAATCCCTTGCTAGGTGAGTTGGTTAAGGCTTACATGGTTGTACAAGAGGTCCAAGGTTCAATCCTTGGCTCATGCACCTTTATTTTTATTTTATTTTTATTTCATTTATTTTATTATTTTTATTTCCTAAATTCCGAAAATCCCCCTAAAATCACCCATAATTATGCCAATATTCCTAAATAAAATTCTTTTATATTTATATTAATTTTACCTAATTTATATTAATTTTACCTAATTAATACCCATTTTTGGAGCCCGTTTAAAGCTCATTGGTACTTAGTTTTTCTCAATTTAAATGAGAAAACATGGATTTTCTAGGCCTAAGTTCTCCTTAATATTTCTAGGTCCCTTGGAAAATTATTTAAACATGCTTAATATTTTAAGAAAATATTAAGAGAATTTTCCGGGTCGTTACAATCCCCCATACCTCGTGAAAGTTCGTCCTCGAACTTAGAATATCTCCGGGTACCTGCGTCTCAGCGCGTCCTCATGTTCCCAGGTGAATTCCTCAAACCGTTGACCTTGCCATACGGTAAGGTGCCTTGGGGAACGGGTTAGTACCAGAAACCAATTCGATCTCGAATTCCACTTCTTTATTAGGAGCTAATCCTGGTAATTCATTTGGGAATACCTCTGGATAATTACCTACAACCCTAACGTCCTCTAGCTTCTGGTCCTTGGTTTGACTTACGTCAACCACATGTGCTAGAATCCAGTGTATCCCTTATCTATCACCTTCTGTGCTTTGAGAGTCGATAAAAATTCCCCGGTTCTTTTCCTCGGCTCTCTGATAAATTCGAACATAGAATCTGCCTCAAGTTGAAAGATCACCTTTCGTTTACGGCACTCGACAGAAGCGTCGTATTTGCTCAGAAAGTTCCTTCCCATTATAATATCCTAATCCTGCATGTCGAGTACTATCAGATCGCAGTAGAGTTCTCTTCCTGCGATTTCGACTGGCACAGCACACAACACGGGAGTGGATGTCCCTATTTCTCCCGAAGGCAGGGTTGTCAAGAACTTGCAGTCTAACACTTGTGGAGACATATCTATCTTCTTAGTGTAGGACATAGAGACGAACGAGTGTGTTGCCCCAGTATCAAATAATGCAGTAGCATACTGACTGTAAATAAGTATCTAACCTGTGACAACCGTTGAAGCATTCGCGGCATCCTCCTTAGCAATAGAGAAAACCCTGGCATCCGCCATAGTTGGTGGGGCCTCCAATCTCCCTTGGCTCATCGGGGTACCTTCCAGCTCGGCTTGCATATAATGTAGTTTCGCTGGTGCACCCCGGTACGGAACAAGCTGTTGGGGAGGTGCCTGGTTCTTGGTAGGACAGTAAGGGGCCATGTGCCCTTCCACCCCGCAAGTGAAACACCGGTTCGTACCTTTGCGGCATTCCCCAGGATGCATTTTCCCGCATGTAGCACATAGGGGAAACCTGGACTGTTTATTTGCTGGGCCCCCTTGGGGGTCGTCCCCTGGCTGCGGTTTACCACCCTGATTTCCCTTCCCATTAGCGTTGGTACCCTGAGGTTTCTGACCTCTCTCATTGAATGCCTTCCTTTGCTGATTGATATTGTTCAAGTAATGCTCGGTGAGTAGAGCACTACTAAACAACTCCTCGGTGGTCTGCGGCCAGTTAACTCCGCCGGCCACGTTCAGGGCTATTTCGGGCTGCAACATCTTCAACATAAGACGGACCCTTTCTTTCTCAGTGCGGACCAGCTCCGGGCATAGACGAGCCAGGCAATTAAACTTCTTCACGGCTTCATTGACCGAGAGGTTGCCCTGTCGGAATTCCGTGAACTCGTCGTAGTGTCTGTTTGTGACACGCATATTGAAGAATTCTTCAAAGAACTCTGATTCGAAATCGGACCACGCCATTTGGTCCACCGGACTCTTGGCCTTGACCCTTTCCCACCACATTCTAGCATCCCCAGTCAGGCAGAATGACGCACACTTGATCTTCTCATACTAAGGCCAGTCCAGTAGCTCCAGGGTACTTTCCATCGTCTTGAACCATGCCTGGGCGTCCCAAGGTTCGCCAGCACCGGAAAAATTTTTCGGTTTCAGCCTTAACCATTGGATCAAGTAAGCCTCCTGTCGTGCCACAGTGGTCGAGCCCGGCGGGGGAGTGTGCGTAACCGTAGGTGCCACAGGTATAGCAGTCTGGTTCACTGGTGGAGTAGTAGAATTTTCCTGTTGGTTCATCAAGGTGTTAATAGTCTGCTGCTGCTCGGTGACTTGGCGCTGAAGTTGGGTTACCATTTGCACCAGATCAGGCGGTGGGGCTGCCTCGTTAAGTCGGTTACTCTGTCTTCTAGCCATGTTTTTCTTCACCGAAGACAAGTATGATCAATATCAGTTCTTTTCTACCCCTATATTATTCTAAGCATCTAATTCCTAAAAGAAGATAAAAATATCGTTCATCGTTACATATCTTAAGGTACCTTTCATCATAACTATCGTTCATACTTGCATATCCTAAATCATAAAACATCTTACTATAAGATTTGTAAAGAGGTACTTACTTGGAAGCGGCAGGAAGAGGGCTTGATGTGTGTGTAGTGAGATGGTTACTGCTCTGATACCAACCTGTAACGCCTGCTTTTTTTTTTCTAAGCGGCGTTACGTTAACATGCTTAGGGCATGTAGACATCATAAGGCAGCGGAATAACTTAACTTATACATGCCCTGTTACCATTCTTAACTTATTGACATGGGAACCTTAGCATATTAACTTTGAACTTAAGCATCATATCATGTCTCACATAACATCATATCATAAGGTTCCATAAGTCATTATTCAAACACATAAGTAAACATATAGTTCCTGGGCCAAGTCACTACGTCACACATGCGTTCTTGCCCTCCTGCTGCTTCCTTCATTATCCCCTTGAATGATCTGCGGTATAAGGAAATAAGACTATAAGCATACAGGCTTAGTAAGACTCTTCCCTACTCACAAAACCATCCATCATTCATCATCTCATAATGAGCACATAAAACATTAACATACTTAGTGCTCTACTTAGAACATAACATCTTGCATCACTTATCGTATACATAGCATGACATGAACATAAACATAGTAACATTCTAAGCATGACATGATACATGACATAAACATAAACATCATAGACATTCTAAGCATGGCATAATTCATTCATTCTCATGGCACAATTCATAAACATAGTGAACATTCTAAGCATGGCATAATTCATGGCATATCGTAAACATAGTGAACATTCTAAGCATGGCATAATTCATTCATTCTCATGGCACAATTCATAAACATAGTGAACATTCTAAGCATGGCATAATTCATGGCATATCGTAAACATAGTGAACATTCTAAGCATGGCATAATTCATGGCATAAATCATAAACATAGTGAACATTCTAAGCATGGCATAATTCATGGCATATCGTAAACATAGTGAACATTCTAAGCATGGCATAATTCATGGCATATCGTAAACATAGTGAACATTCTAAGCATGGCATAATTCATGGCATATCGTAAACATAGTGAACATTCTAAGCATGGCATAATTCATGGCATATCGTAAACATAGTGAACATTCTAAGCATGGCATAATTCATGGCATAAATCATAAACATCATAAACATTCTAAGCATGGCATAATTCATTCATTCTCATGCATACTTCTTAACATGAAACGTAAGCATAAAATCTTATCAACATAGCATAATGCATAACATGAATGGATGCATGAGTGGAATGCATATACATAAGGATGCTTAACTTTTAAAACATACTTTTCATTGCTTAAACATAATCATCATAACATCATTTGGGGTCCCCGGCTTGTACCACATACATACATCATTGCGCGCATCCCTAGCAAGTCCGAGGTCGCGAGCCCCAACCTACTAGGGTAAGGACAGCATAGTCGGTAGTCCCCGAACCGAGGCGTTCTTAAGGTGCCCATCCCTGTTGCACAGCTCCGGTAGTGCCAGAACCGTGGATAGCAACGGTAGTCCAAAACCGGGGCGTTCTTAAGGTGCCCATCCCTTGGACCCATACTTCGGTCTGGTACAAGCCCATACATAAAGTAAAATACTTTTCATGCTTCATCATTCATATGGCATTCATGGCATCTTTAACATAGCATAACTTGTTAGGGCTCGGCCCGTCTACCGGCCCATTTACCGGTCCTCACGAACGTCGTACCGTCGACCATCGACCGTGCCGTCTTAGCATATTTATGCCTTAAAGACATAAGCATCATCTTTTATTCATCATCATTCATAGCATATTCATTCATTCATCATACTTAACATCATCATTATGCCTTAAAGGCCTGAACCTTAACTTCATTCTTCACTTTTATTTTTAGACATGGCATCATTTTCATTCTTAACATGGCATCATTTTCATTCTTAACATGGCATCATTTTCATTCTTAACATGGCATCATTTTCATTCTTAAACATGGCATCATCCTCAGTCTTAAACATAAACATAAAATACTTAACATGGCATCATTTATATCATGAACCTAACATATCATAGCATCATTTTTATCGTGATCATAACCCTATCATTCTTATCATGGCTTCATTCATATCCTGAACATATACTTATCATACTTATCATGGAAACACATAAACATATACTTGAAGTTAAAGGCTCAACCCTAACCCTTGGGCCCTTGAGGTTGGCCGAAACATATGGGGTCTCTAGGGTAATCCAAAAATTCCCAGAAATTATACTTAACCTCCACACATCATAAGGGAACATAAATTAACATTATCAAGATTTTTGGCTTAATTATAGACCTTTAAATCATGGTGACCGAAACCCTTAAACTTAGGGTTCTTAGTTTTGTTTCTTTCATGTTGGCAGAAACCCTAGGGTGTCCTAGGGTACTCCAACAATTCCCAAAAATTATACTTAACCTCTACACATCATAAGGGAACATTAAATAACATTATCATGATTTTTAGCATAATTTTAGACCTGTAAATCATGGTGGCTGAAACCCTTAAACTTAGGGTTCTTAGTTTTGTTTCTTTCATGTTGGCCGAAACCCTAGGGTGTCCTAGGGTACTCCAAAAATTCCAAAAAATTATACATAACCTCTACACATCATAAGGGAACATTAAATAACTTTATCATGATTTTTAGCATAATTATAGACCTGTAAAACATGGTGGCCGAAACCCTTAAACATGAGGGTCTTGGTTTTCTTTCCTTTCAACATCCAATTCGAAAACCAACCACTATATATCATACTAAAAATCATAAAAATCATAGGGAACTATTATACCACAGGTGAGGGAGTCTTACCTTGGGTTTCTTGATTTTTCGAACCTTGGAAGAGAGGAAAATGGTAAGATCTTTGGACCCTTGAACACCCTTGTCCTTGTATCCTTGGAAGAGACTTTAGATCTAGGAGATGGAACCTTGGTGGAAGCTTTTCCAAGGGGAAAACCCTCTAGAGAGGAGGAAATGCAATTGAAAGAAGAGAGAATGAAACTCCCAAACCCCCCTATTTATCATCCATTAAAGAGGTAAATGATGAGTCTCTCCATGACTCTTCATCTTCTTCTTAATCTTAACTTATTTCCATTTCATTTCCTCATAGAAATCGCTTGCTAGGTGAGTTGGTTAAGGCTTACATGGTTGTACAAGAGGTCCAAGGTTCAATCCTTGGCTCATGCACCTTTATTTTTATTTTATTTTTATTTCATTTATTTTATTATTTTTATTTCCTAAATTCCGAAAATCCCCCTAAAATCACCCATAATTATGCCAATATTCCTAAATAAAATTCTTTTATATTTATATTAATTTTACCTAATTTATATTAATTTTACCTAATTAATACCCATTTTTGGAGCCCGTTTAAAGCTCATTGGTACTTAGTTTTTCTCAATTTAAATGAGAAAACATGGATTTTCTAGGCCTAAGTTCTCCTTAATATTTCTAGGTCCCTTGGAAAATTATTTAAACATGCTTAATATTTTAAGAAAATATTAAGAGAATTTTCTGGGTCGTTACAGGAACAAAATTTAAGGTTTTTACATGCTTTGATTAAACTTAACTTTTTGAACTAGGGTTGCCATAAATCAAAAAGGGGGAGATTGTTGGTGCAGAAAGCACCCAAGTCAAACCTATGTTTTGATAATGGCAACAGGGTTCAAAAGTTAAGTCTTACTTGTTATCTAACATGTCACTCTAGTGTGCAGAGTAAAAAGCCCTAGCGAAGGATTGCTAGGCACTGGCGAAGGAATGCCAGGGCAAAAAGCTCTAGCGAAGGGCTGCTAGGCACTGGCGAAGGAATGCCAGGGTGAAAAGCCCTAGCGAAGGACTGCTAGGCACCAGGCGAAGGACAGCTTGGGACTGAAGCCCTAGCGAAGGAATGCTAGGCACCTGGCGAAGGACAGCTCGGTATCCAAGACCTGGCAAAGGACCGCCAGGCAAAAGTCCAACCAGAGGAGCGGTTGGCATCAGGTACATTCTCCCGAAGGAGTAGGTGAGGACGTGTTCCCCGTCGAGGGAACAGTAGGCGTCGGTTTGACCTAGGGTTCCATTTTGGAGGCCCAAAGTCAGAACCAAGACAGCTAAGGCTGTATAACTAATATTTTATTTTTTTATTATGTTTTGGAATAACCCTGGATGCAGGACCGAAGGAACGTGCGTCTGCAGCTCAGAGAGCCTCAAAGGAATGAGGCAACATTTGACCAGGGCGCCCGGAGTGTCCCGGGCGCCCCCAAGGTGAACACAACACATAAGAAAAGCAAGATAGGCTTCGACAGCTCAACTTCCGGGCGCCCCCGTGCTCCCGGGCGCCCCCGCTACTCCCGGGCACCCCCAGCACCACGGGCGCCCCCAAGAGCGAGTCATCGAAGCTCAAGCCAGCGATGCTAAGGGATAAAGTTTGACCCGGTCAACCCGTGCGCCCCCAGCGTCCCGGGCGCCCCGGTCAAGATGTGATCCCGAATTTGAAGGGATCAGACGTTCACCGAGCGAAAGGGGGATCGGCTAACACGTGGGGGTGGGGGCGCCCCCAGGCCCTATATAAAGGGCCCTCGACCCCAAGGCTCAAGCAACACTTTCAATCAATGCTTCTACGCTCTTCTGCTCTCGCGCCTCACTCCGGAAACCGCCCAACTCGAGCCGACAATGTCCAGCTGCTCCGAAAAAGACAACCTACATCGGACGTCGGTAAAAGAAGAGTTCATTTTAATTGTTAAAATTTACTGTGCTATATTTGTAACTCAAAACTGTAAACTGCTTTTGGGCCTCATATAGAATTGCCCAAAGTAAACGATCAACGATCGTGGGCCTTGGAGTAGGAGTCGACCTAGGCTCCGAACCAAGTAAAAATTACTGTGTTCGCGTGTGTTATTTTTTTATCTTCCGCTGTGCAAATTCTCTATCTTAAATCTGAACGCTTTCTGATATTCACCCCCCCTCTATCGGTTCTCTCGATCCAACACTAGGTGCCACTCATGATCGTTTTATAATTGGTTAATTATAGACGGCCAACATAAATCGAAAGTCTATTTAGTCACACGCACTACGAGTAATCCGAGGGATTTAAAACGAGTTGAAAATTGGATTTTCCAATCAAGAGAGATTAGGTTTGGTTAAGTCAAACAATAAGTCGAATCTGATTTTTCAGAGACGCATCGGAAGCGTAAAATGGCTAAGTCTTTGATGACATAGTAGATGAATTAAATAAGTTTAATTCATTGGAGCGTGGCTTGGATGGGCCGGCCAAAGAGGGTCTCCATCCTCTTTGCTTGGCCTGCCACATCAAAGGGAGAGAACCAAGTTTTTGGCTCAATTTATAAAATAAACCAAGCATGGTTTGTTTTATAAAATTATGGATGATATAAATTTTTATATAATAAACCAAGGTTTGGTTTATTTTTCATGGAAATTAAAATGAACCATGGAGTGATTTATTTTATTATATAAAATCAATCATGGATTGATTTACCATGATAAGAAAATTTATTCTATAAGAAAAAAGAGACTTGGTTGATTTTTATCATGAATTAAAAAATGATAAAACTTGGCATGATAGAATAAGTCATAGAAAATTTATTCTATAAGAAAAAAAAGACTTGGCGGTTGAGAGGCCACTATATAAAGGACCCAACGCAATGCTTGAAAATCAATCGAAGTATTCTTGCCTGGGCTCTCTCCCTCTCCTCCCTTCTTCCTCTTGGCGGGCCACAAGGCTCTTCTCCCTTCTTCTTGTCGTGAGCACAAGGAGAAGCACCGAGGCAACGATGTTCTTCCGTTGGGACGATCTTCCTCTCCAGCCATCATCACCTTGGGATTGTGCGCAAGTCATCTTCCTCCTTCTCGCCGGAATTGTGATTCCGGCCAACCTTGGTAGTGAGTTTTTCCGATGTGATTACTTCTCTGTTGGTTTTTCAAGTCGCGTTCTCGGAGAATCTAGTAGTTATCGAGAACACGAAACTCGTGGCTTTGCGAAGTCATCCCGAAGATACTCGGAGTGGACGCGAATAGAGGCAGAGCATCCGAGGGACGCTTACGGTTGGATCTCATCCCTTCCTTCGAGTTACGCGAGGTAATAAGTAAATTAGTTTACCTTTCTACAAAATTTTAAATATATGATCATGTCTACACAAGATAAAGTTGCATGCTTAGATGTGTGGTTAAATAATTTGAGAAATTATTTATGCTAAACCTTCCGCTGCACGTAATTAATTTTGAAATTACGAACCCGCATCCATGTCGACATGCACCCGGTCCTAACAGTGGTATCAGAGTTGGTTAGTGTTCGACATAATCATATAATTGTTTTACGGAAAACTTTGTCATGATCTCAATTTTGGAAAATTTTCTAATTATGGAAACTTTCCAAGTATGGTAAATTTCCGATTTAGGAATTTTAAGGTTTGGAAATCCTCATGAAATTTCGCAAACTTTTGAAATAACTTTGTTTCTAAAATTTTATGATAATTGTGAAAACTTTCCATTTTTGGAAAATATCCAATTTTGGAAATTTTTCAATTTTGGAAAAACGTAAGTTTTCTTTGTACCAGAAACTTACAATTATTATGAAAACCTTTTATTTTAGGAAACTTTCCATTTATGGAAAACTCACAATTTTCGGCACTTTTTTTCAAGAAAGTCTAGACAAATTATGGGAATATTAATTGGCATTTAAATTTATGATTGAAAATTAAATTATTTATAAAATTCTTTATTTTGGATTGAGCCTCGGGGAGTCGTCCAATTTAAAGTTAGTTGTTATAATTAAATTTCCTAAATTAAATTTAAGTTGTCAAATGTTTAATTTCGATGAGCCTCGGGGAGCCGTCCAAATTATATTATCAATAAATTCTTATTTTGTATTGAACCTCGGGGAGCCGTCCAAATTAAGTTATTGATATTAATTTTCCATAAACAAAATATGTGATCAAATCTTGAAAATTTTTGAGGTGATTCTCAAACGATAATTTCCTTATTTGATTTATGAGGTGATGCTCTTACATATTATTGTCTCCAAAATTAATTAGGAAAATTGTTTCCTATAGAGTATATTTCCTTAAATAAGATTTTCATGAAAATAATATGTAGCTGAATTAAGGGAATCTGTCTCTTAATTTAATATGATTTGATTTAGAGAAATCAAAATCTTAAACATATTATTTCTGAAATTGATTATGATAATTTAGGAAATTGTTTCTCAAAACAATTCCTTGAATAAAGTAAGAAATTAGAATTAGGAAATCTGGTTCCTAATTCAATTAATGAGACTTGATAAATTAAGTCGCATACATAGTTTATTAAGTAAATCGTTAAAACATGACATAATTATATGTCATGAATGTGCTTAAAAGAAAAGGATGAGACCCAAAACCCCTTACAAAATATTAAGGCCAACACCTTCCATTAATATGGTTAGAACTGGAGTTTTGTTTCTCGTTTGGGTTGATGGACACATCCATGCCCGGCTTGAACCTCAACATGTTCAAACCATGGAATTAGTTTATGATTAATATAGTTGGAGTCAGAGGTCAATCCTTAGTTTTTGGTTGTTGGACACATCCATGCTTGACTAAACGGTTGAATGGGCTCCAACCATATTAAAATTATTTCTTGATTAATGGGTCAGCCTTAAGCTTGGAGCATCGATTTGTTGTGCCACAGCCAAGGTCGATGTAAAGAGAGGTGTAGTTGGGTGCTATGTGTATTGTTGCATACTTGTTAATGAGTTAACAACCTAATGATTTATGCAAACATTCAATTAGTTGATATCATAATGTGATAGTTACATATGTATAATATGTAATCGGTATAATTACCCACCTTCATAGCTAAGAATAACTTGATGGACTCTAGCCATGAATGTTCTTATCTATGGTTGGATATCAACCTATTTGGAGATATGTTCCTACGATCTCCTGAATTGATAAAAAGGGTTATTCAATTCGAAAAATAAATAAGAATTAATTAATGTATATTGATTCATTCTTTATCATTCTCATCACATAACCTCAAATTATATTTCTAGGATAATCACCTGATCATGTCTTCTCTGAATTTGTGTTCCATTTTGGACACCAATAAGCAGACTGGGCCAAACTTCATGGACTGGCTTCGAAACCTGAGGATAGTCCTCAAGGCAGAAAAGCTTGCTAACGTCCTTGAAGAACAACTTCCCAACCATCCTCCTAAAGATGCAACTCCTGACCAGTTAGTGGCCTATCAGAAGCATGTGGCCGATTCCGAACTTGCGAGTTGCATCATGCTGGCCGCTATGGTACCTAATCTACAAAAGTAGCATAAGCATATGGATTCTCGTACCATCGTCTTCCATATCCATGAGCTGCTTGACGAGCAAGCGAGATCTGAAAGGTTTGAGGTCTCCAGACTCCTCTTCACCTCTAAGATGCAGGAAGGCACTTCTGTTTCACAGTTTGTGTTGAAGATGTTAGGGTACATTGAGCGACTAGGCACACTCGGATTTGCAATGGATCATGAACTAAGTATTGACTTAATTCTGCACTGTTTGCCCAAGAGTTACTCACAGTTTATGATGAACTATTGGATGAACAAACTGGAGACTACCATTCCTGAGTTGCTTAACCTGCTGAACACTGTAGAGCCTTCTGTAAAGCAGGACCAGAAGACGGTACTGTTAGTTGGTTCCTCAAAGAAAGGTTCTAAGAGAAGCCCAAAGAACAAAATAAGGGAAGGAAGAAAAAGGCCAAAAAGACTGAAAAGGCACCAAAAGGCACTTGCCATCACTGCGGCAAGGAGGGCCACAGGCGAAGAAACTGCAAGGTTTATCTTGAGTCCTTGAAGAAGAAGGCATCCGATGTCCCATCCTCTTCAGGTATCTTCGTTATTGAATGTCACTCTATTTCCTCGTACACCTGGGTACTTGATACTGGGTGTAGCTCACATATATGTAATGACATACAGGGGCTAAGAAATAGAAGAAGACTCGTCAAGGGAGAAGCGAATTTGCGAGTTGGAAATGGAGCAAAGATTGCTGCTGTTGCCATCGGAACATATTTGCTAAAGCTCCCTATTGGACTTGTCTTAGAATTGGATAATTGTTATTTTGTTCCTACGTTAATAAAGAACATTGTATCTATTTCATGCTTGAATGAAAAGGGTTATCATTTAACTTTTAGTAACAATTACTGTTACATAACTTTTAATAGTGTTCTTTATGGGACTGGAACTTTATTCAATGGTATCTACACGTTAGATATATCTGGTGACGTTTTCAATATCGAAATTAGCAACAAATGTGCTCGAATAGATAATCAAATAGACTCCGATACGTGGCATTATCGTCTTGGCCTTGTAAGCAAGAAACGCATGACCAAATTACACCGATGTGGAATTCTGGAATCATTTGAACCTGGTTCATTTGATACATGCGAATCATGCTTAAAAGGCAAGATGACCAAATTACCCTTTTTTGGAAAAGATAAACCAGTGGGAGAATTTCTTGGTCTAATACATACTGATGTATATGGACCAATGTCAACTCTTGCACAAGGAGGTTATAGCTACTTCATTACCTTTATCGATGATCATTTACGATTCGGGTATGTGTTCTTAATGAAACACAAATATGAAGCTTTTGAGAAATTCAAAAAGTTCAGAAGTGAAGTAGAGAAACAGCTTGGCAAAAGTATTAAGATACTTCGATCCGATCGGGGTGGTGAATACTTAAGTCAAGAGTTTCAAGATTATCTTAGGGACAATGGGATATTGTCTCAATGGACTCCGCCATATACACCACAGCATAATGGTGTATCTGAGAGGCGTAACCGAACCTTGATGGACATGGTTAGATCTATCATGAATCATGCAACTCTTCCAAAATCCTTTTGAGGCTATGCGCTTAAGACAGCTGTTTACTTACTAAACAGAGTCCCGACCAAGATAGTCTCTACTACTTCATATGAGACGTGGAATAGTAAGAAACCTCATTTATCTCACCTAAAGATATGGGGTTGTCCTGCTTATGTAAAGCGGACTGTATCAGACAAATTGGATGCTAAGTCTGATAAATGTCTATTTATTGGATACCCTAAGGAAACGAATGGTTACCAATTCTATCATCCCTTGGAACAAAAGGTGTTTGTTTCAAGGCATGCTGTATTTCTAGAAAAAGAATTTCTTTTACAAGAAAACAGTGGGAGTAGCATTGAACTTGAAGAAGTTCAAGAAACACCAATAGACATTACAGAGACACCTAGTCTAGACCCACAACCAATAACTCATAATGATGAGCTATCAGTTGAACCTAAAACAACATCACTTCTTCGTAGGACTGATAGGACTCTCAATATTCCAGAGAGATACATATTTCTCATAAGTGAATCGAACGACGTGTTACTCATTAACGATGACGAACCTATCAGTTATGAAGATGTTCTGAAAAATTCATAAAGGGATAAATGGCTTGAAGCCATGAATTCGGAAATGGATTCCATGTACAAAAATCAAGTATGAAACTTGGTTAACCCACCTGAAGGGATTAAGCCCATAGGGTACAAGTGGGTTTTCAAGAAGAAAACTGACATGGAAGGTAATGTTGTTACCTTTAAGGCTAGATTAGTGGCAAAAGGATATCGTCAGAAACAAGGAATTGATTATGACGAAACCTATTCGCTAGTAGCTATGCTTAAATCCATTCGGATGCTCCTGGCCATAGCAGCTCATTATGATTATGAGATATGGCAAATGGATGTGAAAACAGCTTTCCTTAATGGAAACCTGCTTGAGGATGTATACATGATAAAACCTGAAGGTTTCACATCGGTTAATAAAACCAAAGTATGCAAGCTTCGACGATCCATATATGGACTAAAGCAAGCATCCAGGAGCTGGAACATCCATTTTGATGAGACAATCAAAGAGTTTGATTTCTCACAAAATCCTAACGAACCTTGTGTGTACAAGAAGGTTAGTGGGAGTGCAGTCATATTCCTAATGTTATATGTCAATGACATATTACATATAGGAAACGATATATCAGTCTTACAGTCAGTTAAAATTTGGTTGTCCAAAACTTTCTCCATGAAAGACCTGGGAGAAGCAACCTATATCCTTGGGATTAGAATCTATAGAGATAGATCAAAATGGTTGCTTGGTCTTTCGCAGTCTACATATATAGACCGAGTGCTAGAAAGGTTTACCATGTCGGAATCCAAGAAAGGTTACCTTCCCATCAGGCATGGGATCAACCTTTTGAAGTCTATGTATCCGCGCACAGAAGATGAGAGGATTTGCATGAATAAGATTCCTTATGCATCCGCAATAGGATCTATCATGTATGCTATGTTATGTACTAGGCCCAATGTATCGTATCCTCTGAGTGTCACAAGAAGATACCAGTCTGATCCAGGAATGGATCATTGGGCGGCTGTCAAGATAATCCTCAAGTACTTAAGAAACACTAAGGATGTGTTCCTAATATATGGAGAAGGTGATATGGTAATACGTGGGTATACAAATGCCAGTTTCCAGACAGATAAGGATGACTCCAAATCTCAGTCCGGATACGTATTTATTTTGAATGGAGGCACAATAAGTTGGAAGAGTTCCAAGCAACACACCGTAGCGGATTCTACCATGGAAGCGGAATATATTGCAGCTTCGGAAGCAGCAAAGGAAGCAGTCTAGATCAAAAAGTTTATCTCAGAACTTGGTGTGGTTCTAACCATTGATGAAGCAATACCGGTTTACTGCGACAATAATGGAGCTATTGCACAAGCAAAGGAACCAAGGTCTCATCAGCGATCCAAACATGTGCTTCGCCGCTATCATCTGATTAGAGAGATTATAAGTAGGAATGATATACAAATTGAGAAAATTCCCACTGAAAGGAATTTAGCGGATCCTTTAACTAAGGCCTTGCCTCAAAGCATGTTTGAGGGTCATGTTAGAGCCTGTGGTATTGTGTACCGTAGCGATTGATATTAAGCCAAGTGGGAGTTTGTTAGTGATATGAGAGAAGTATCCTAAGGCAATCGCCTTATGATCGTAATCATTTATTCTAATAAACGAATATTTACAATTTGAGTATACATGTTTGTGTATTTGATTGAGATCTTAAACTCATTTACTAAATGCCCGTAATACAATTCACAGCATAAGAGAATTTGTGATGAATTCACAACTAGTGATTATCTCTACATGTGCAATTGTGAAGTATTGAAATTGTCCCTAGTCGATGAATTGATAAATACAGACACTATCAATTCTGTTGAGACTAGCATGGGTTATTCTCTAATCAGCTGATTCTCACTGGCTGGTGACATTGAGATGTCTAGAGATAAATATGAATGCTAGTTAAGGGAACTAGTTCATTGGAGTGACTGGCTGTAAAACTTCATATGTTAGTCTACATATAGATATGTCAATGAAGTTCTTACTGCAGCTTAAGTGCGATGTTCCTTTGACTTGCGGTGTTCAAGTCATCTTGGTCATGGAGACTTATACTTTGACATCTTAAGCAAGCATCTCCAAGGAGGTGTGGACCCAGGATGATT